>PVKC010011175.1:0-24929 GCA_004027635.1 Crocidura indochinensis
AAAGATAAACACAAAGAAAAGACAAAACTCACAGTTCTTTGCTGTCGCCCCCACTAGGCAGGCGTGGATTCGCAGATTCCCAGCTTGATGTCACAAACCGGGAACCTGCTTTTGCACAGTACTTGAATCTCGCCGGTTTTCAGCATGTTTTTAAATTTTTTTTTCTTATTCTTTACTCCATTCTATTCTTTTCTTTCCCTCAAACAAAACCACATAACTTGATTTATCTAGGTTAGCCTCTCAAATAGAGGGAGAAACAAGGGAGGGCACCAGGACCAAACAGATGTATGATCACTGATAGTAAGCTAGACAAAGAATGGACCACGTACTCTAGCCGCCCAGAGGGTGATGGTGGGGGATATGGGTTGCAGAAAGGGAATGTGGAAGGGGGAGGACAAATTTGACAGTGGGTATTACCCTGATCCAATGTTAATATGTACCTAAAATACTAATGTGAAAGATATGTAAGCCACTATGATCAAAAAAAAAAAGTCATTCTCGGGCCAGAGAGATAGCATGGAGACAAGGTGTTTGCCTTGCATGCAGAATGACGGTTGTTCAAATCCCGGTATTCCATATGGTCCCCTGAGCCTGTCAGGAGCTATTTGAGTGTAGAGTCAGGAGTAACCCCTGAGCGCTGCCAGGTGTGACCCAAAAAACAAAAAAAAATAAAAGAAAGAAAGGAAAATGTCATTCTCAAGACTGATATGAGAGGACTACTCAATCTTAATTTCAAAAAATATTAAGACATAGAAAGAAAATCTCTGAAAGACTGTGATAGTCTTTCCCAAAATACAACCCAGATTTTTTAGACTATTCTTTAAATGTTGACCCTGGCATTTAAAATTTGTAATTATAAAACACCATCAATGAAGTATTGCCTAGTATTTTATAATTAACTCTTGATTTTAGTATTTTGGGGGCATATAGGAAACAGTAACCTGTGTCTTGTGGGTTATTTCTGGCTCTATACTCAGGGATAATTCCCAGGTTTCCTTAGAGTTGGCAATGCCAGAGATTAAAACTAGGGTTAACTGCATACCTTAGCATCTATTATATCTCTTGGGATTTAACTCTTGATTTTAATGTTTCTTCTCTTTAATAAAATGCATATCAAATAGTTCTACATTACATGAAGTATGACTCCAGCTATTACAAAATCCAAATAATTCTTTAAGGTGGAAAATGTTATAGATTCATTTTTGTACTATCCTTATTTAATATGACCTACATAATACTTATTTTTTCCCAGACGACTAAAAATATACTTTGTACAATCTCCTCCCCATGAACAAAAGAGTACATTTGTGGCCTACACAACTATGCTTGTTAGATGTTGCCAAAAATCTAACAGTAACTTAACAATAGTGTAGATAAATTCTCATATCCTTATCCTGAGGGAATTGGGGTATATTGGTCTGGAAGCAAAGAGAATGTAGGAAATAATCCACACCAAGCTAGGTAGATGAAACAGGTCCAGAAACTTCCACCACAAGCAAGCAGCAAGCATGCAAACTAGCTCCCTGAGTCACAGACTTTATTGGGAAGACTAGAACCACCCCCTTGGGTGGATAACAGGTTGGGTAAGGAAGCCTAGTCAGAGGTTCTCTCTGCCCAGGTGGGACGAACACATACAAAGAAGCCATCTTATTAGGACGAAGACCAGAGAAACATTATTGTTGATGAGACTAAAAGACCTGAGTCAACCTGAGCCAACCATCTTGACTGAGCTTCTTCAGTCTTCTTTGGTTGACTGGTTTATGATGACTTTATCATTTGCCTAGTAATAGACTATTAGTCCAAGAATATTAAAATACTTGGTAGTGTGTGTACGTGGGTGCAAATGTAAGTGGGGGGTTAGAGGGTACTTGCATGTGTGTGGTATGTGTGATACGTGGAAGAATAGAGATTATATGTCACATATACCAAGACTGTGAGGTTACTATTGTGAACATGCTTGACCTACTTTGCATATTTTTCAGTCCAATTCATTGTTTTCAGATATTGAAAGAGCAGTATTAGAAACTGACATATTCAGCTTTACATGGAGGTCTGGGCTGCTTAGGGTGGGTTTTAGATACTGATATGTGGGACATTTTTCCAGGTGATGCTCCATGAATGCCAGTCTTGTGGCAAGATTTGCACATGCCTATTCACTTAACAGAAATGAATGGCAAAACTTAACTAAAATTTACATAAATGTTTAATTTACATCTGTGATCCTAGTTACATGTCCAATACTAGGGAGAAGACCTATTTGGAATAACAGAATTCACCAACAGAAATAAAGGTCTAAGGGCATGCCTACCACAAGAATATTCAGGATCTGTTGTGCACCACAGCTTGGATATGTAAACTTTCACATTCATAATAATATTGCTGTGGCAGTCATGAGTCTTCTACAGTACTCTATGGTAGGTAATTCCTGAAAATAATGGCCATCCTGCTCACTGAAGGAGCTACCTAGAGTGGATCTGACTCCATGTGTTAGCATCTGTATCTATTTCAGCCAGGTAAACTTGGGCCCTTAACACTCTCCTTCCTTCAGAAACCTTAAAAGTTGGGCCTGGTGTTATTTCATCAAACTAGAACAGAGACAATGCAGGGGTCAGCTCTTTACATTTAGTCAGAAAGCAATAGTGTGGCAATGCTGCCAGCTCTATTTCAAAGAATACCAACTGTCTCACAAAAACATCCCAGAGCTTTCCATGATACCATCCATAATGGAACAAGGCCTGCCATTGCGCTGGCACAAATGAGAGTAGTGAACACATGGCAGATTGAGGATTATTTTTAAACACACTTGCTAGGAGGCAACAGTGACCTTAAAGTAGGTTGTGTCTGTCTCTTTCTGGCTTTTCAGCTTATTGTAAAGCATTTTTTTGTAGAAACAGAGAGCACTGAGCTGCAAAAGCACATGTGTTATGCAGGTGTTGGATGTTTGCTCTATCAGTCAAGGGCTGTGGGGGAACCAGCTGTGACTTGTTCTTGAGGAGAAAAGGATCTAACTGTCTTGAGACAAATCATGCTCATAAAACATGCTCCACCTCTGGGTCAGAGTGGGTTCTCTGAAGCAAGAGAACTCACTGTTATCCCTAGACAATTTGCTTGTTATCAGCCTGAGATAGGCTGTCGAATTCAACCCTTTCCTAGTTAGAGACTATTTTTTCCTCTATGACAACAAAAGAGAGAAGAAACAAAAAAGACCACATATGCTTGCTTGGAAAGACAAGACATGATGGATACCAGAGTTCTTAGATGTTTTGAAGTCAGAATACATATATGATATGATACTCATGTTATTTTTAATATGTGAGGCTATTATGAGTAAAATGTAATGACATTGTTAATATATTTTATACTCTTTTTTAAAATTTTTATTGTGACCACAGTGTATTACAAATCTTTCACTGCATCATTTATGGTACATAGTGACAATGAATGAGGGGCATTCCCACCACCAGTGCTGTCCTCCCTCTGCCTCTGTTCCCAGTATGCATCCCATATCTCCCTCTTTTACCCCCCAGAATGCTAGTGAAACTGGTCTCCTCTTTACAGTTTGTTGTAGATTGAGCATGCATTCCACTGTCATTGGAGAGAAAAAGAATAAGAAAAAAGGGAGAAAAAATTTTGGTGACAACTACCAGAAAAAGAAAGAATAGAGAGAGAAAAAAAGAAAAAGAAAGAAAAAATGGACCCAGCAAATAAAAATAAAACTCTAGGTGACGTCAGGCTGGGAATTTCTGCGAATCCACGCCTGCCCAGTGGGGCTGACTGTGAAGAACTGTGAGTCCTGTCTTTTCTTTGTGTTTATTTGTTCTCCTGTCATCTGGACCTCGTGGGAGTAGGCCAAATCGGCTCCAAAAAAAAAACTCGCTCTCCCAGAGGTCCATTCTAGGGTGGTATCGCCCAGGAACACCTCATCAAAGTGAAACCGGCAAGAAACGAGTACTTTGAAAAAGCAAGGTCCCCTGTTTCTAACATCAGGCTGGGAATTTCTGTGAATCCATGCCTGCCTAATGGGGTTGACTGCGAAGAACTGTAAGTCCTGTCTTTTCTTTGTGTTTATTTGTCCTCTCCTGTCGTCTGGACCTCGTGGGAGTGGGCCAAACCAGCTCCAAAAAGATCTCGCTCTCCCAGAGGTATATTCTAGGGCGGAAACACCCAGGAATACCTCATTAAAGTGAAAGCCAGCAAGAAGTGAGTACTTTGCAAAAGCAAGATATTCTGTTTGTGACATCAGACTGGGAATTTCTGTAAATCCACGCCTGCCTAGTGGGGCTGACTGCGAAGAACTGTGAGTCCTGTCTTTTCTTTGTGTTTATTTGTTCTCCTGCCGTCTGGACCTAGTGGGAGTGAGCTGAAAAGAGGCTGCAGAAGAGCACTTTGGCTCTGCTTCTCTACGTGGTCGTGCGCTCTTTCTAAGGAAAGAACATCATCGCAACAAGAAGAGAAAAAAATCACAATAAGGACTGTTCTGGATAACTGAAGCCCAGCATTTCTCTCTGGACAGTCTTCTCTGCTGTGGGTCTAGGCCCAAGATTTGATCCTTTGAGAGGCCTCATCCACGGAGAACTCCACTACCTTGTAGGCAAATCGACACACCCGGAAAGGAGTGTGGCTGCGCACATCACTTACCCAATGAATACCACCACAACACATAAAAAAACACACAATACTAGTGTGACAATGGGGAAACAATGCAGGCCAGCAACAGACATAGAGAAAGAAGATGTCAATTCTGATGACCAGATAGTGACCAACGAACTAATCAATCTCTAGATAAGGACTTTAGAAAAGCAATATGGAAGATGCTGAAAGAACTCAAAGAAACCATGGACCGACTTGAACAGAACACTAATAAGAAACAAGAAAATATGATGACAAAAATCACAAAACTCCAAACTGAAATAACATGTCAACTAACAGACCTGAAAAACTCAGTAAATGAATTGAATAGTAAAATAGATTATCTCAGCACCAGGGTAGAAGAAGCTGAGAATAGAATTGGTGTCGTGGAAGATGAGATAAATAACAACTCCATACAGCGGGAAAAATTGGAAGAAAAAAAACTTAAAACGAATGAACAGACAATGGAAAAAATAGTCAAAGAATGGGAACAGATGAAAATAGAAGTCTATGATAAGATCAACAGAGACAACTTAGAAACCATTGGAGTCCCAGAGACACAAAAAGAAATTTCCAGGAAGAATCAATGGTCAAGAACATCATAAAAGAGAAACTTCCAGAAAAAAAAATATATGTGATCAAATCTTGCATGTCCGAAGAGTACAAACCAAAAGAAATCCCAGAAAAAATACCCCAAGACACATCCTATTCACAATGACGAATCCCACAGATAGAGACATAATTCTGCAAACAGCAATATCAAAAAAGAAATTACATTCAAGGGAGCATCCTTGAGATTTACAGCAGATCTGTCACCTGAAACACTCAAGGCCAGAAAGCAGTGGTGGGATATTGTGACAAGACTGAATGAAATGAATGCTTCACCTAGAATACTCTACTCAGCAAAACTCACTTTCCGGTTTGTCGGAAGAATACATGGTTTTACAGATAAAAACAGCTCAGAAACTTTACAGACTCAAACCCAACCATAAGAGAAAAACTGAAAGACCTAATTTAATACAAGACTAACCAAAACACACACCAAAATTCAATATAAAGATGGCATCCAATCCCAGGACAATTCCTTCTCTCAATGTCAATGGAATAAATGCACCAGTTAAGAGACAAAGAGTGGCTAAATGGATCAAAAAACTCAATCCAACTTTTTGCTGTCTATAAGAAATGCACCTGAATAGTCAGAACAAACATAGACTCAAAATAAAAGGCTGGAGGAAAATTATACAAGCAAACAACACCCATAAAAAAGCTAGAGTGGACATACTAATATCAGATAATGCAAACTTTATACTCAGGAAGGTTGTAAGGGACAAAGATGGACATTATATATTAATCAAGGGTATGTAGAGCAGGAAGAAATCACGCTTCTAAACATATAAGCAGTGAATGAGGGTCCAGCAAAATATTTAATACACTTGTTGACAAAACTGAAAAATAAGATCAACAACACAATAATTGTTGGGGATTTCAACACAGCTTTGTCAACAATGGATAAGTCAACCAGACTGAAACCCAACAAGAATATACTGGACCTGAGGAGAGAAATTGAAGAAGAGGCCTAGTAGATATATATAGGATACTCCATGCCCAGAAACCTGGATACACATTCTTCTCCAATGTACATGGGACATTCTCCAGGATAGACTACATGTTGGCACATAAAACATATCTGCATAATATCAAGAGGATAGAAATTTTGCAGGCTACCTTTGCTGACCACAAGGCTATGAAATTATTTGTGAATTCCAAAGGAAAAAAGAAGAAAAACTCTAACACCTGGAAGTTAAACAGCCTCATACTGTATAACCAGTGGGTCCGAGATGAAATCAAAAAGGAAATCAAAAGATTCCTGGAAACGAAATGATAATGAAGACCCAAACTATCAGAACTTATGCGGCACAGCAAAAGCAGTACTGAGAAGAAAATTTATACTTTTGCAAGCACACATGAGGAAGGAAGAAGGGGTTTACATGAGTAGCTTAATGACGCCATTTATAGAACTAGAAAGTGCTCAACAAAAGGACCCAAAAATAGGGAGGCAGAAGGAAATTACAAAGCTGAGAGCAGAAATCAATGAAATGGAAACCCAAAAAACAAACTGAAAGATCAACAAAAGCAGAAGTTGGTTCTTTGAAAAAGTAAACAAGATTGGTAGACCACTGGCAAAACTATCAAAGAAAGAGAGAGAGAGAAAATTGATAACTCGTATTAGGAATGAAAAAGGAGAGATCACTACTGATATGGCAGAGATTCAAAGCGTAAACAGAAACTACTTTGAGAAGCTCTATGCCACTAAAAATGAGAACCTGGAAGAAATTGATAAATTCTAGGACTCTTACAATCTTCCACAGTTGAAGGAAGAGGATGTAGCATATCTAAACACCCCCATCACTATTGATGAAATTAAAGCGGTAATAAAATAAAAAACAAAAGCCCAGGCCCAGAAAAAATCACTAACGAATTCTTTCAAAAATTCCATGCGGAACTACTACCAATACTGGCAAGACTCTTTCATGAAATCGAAAAAACGGAAACACTTCCAAATACATTTTATGAAGCCAACATCACCTTGATACCCAAACCTGACAGAGATGCAACGAAAAAAGAAAATTACAGACCAATATCGCTGATGAATATAGATGCAAAGATCCTCAAAAAAATTCTGACAAATAGAATACAATGCCTCATTAAGAAGATCATCCACTACGATCAAGTAGGTTTCATCCCAGGAATGCAAGGATGGCTTAACATCTGCAAATCAATCAACATAATACACAACATCAACAACAAGAAAAATAAAAATCACATTATCATATCAATAGATGCAGAGAAAGCATTTGATAAGGTTCAATACGCATTCTTGATCAAAACTCTCAGCAAGATGGGAATAGAAGGAACCTTTCTCAATATAGTTAAGGTCATCTATCACAAGCCAGTGGCAATTATTTTCCTCAATGGAGAAAAACTAAAAGACTTCCCTCTAAATTCTGGCACAAGACAAGGTTGTCCTCTCTCACCACTCCTATTCAACATAGCACTGGAAGTACTCGCCATAGTGATTAGGCAAGAAAAAGATATGAAGGGAATCCATATAGGAAAGGAAGAATTCAAGATCTCACTTTTTGCAGATGACATGATACTCTACTTAGAAAACCCTAAAGACCCTACCAAAAAGCTCCTAGAAACAATAGGCTCATATAGCAAGGTGGCAGGCTACAAAATTAACACACAAAAAATCAATGGCCTTTCTATACACCAATAGTAATAAGGAAGAAATGGACATTAAGAAAACAACCCCATTCACAATAGTGCCACACAAACTCAAATATCTTCGAATCAACTTGACTAAAAATGGGAAAGAACTATACAAAGAAATCTATAAAACTCTGCTCCAGGAAATGTGAGAGGATATGTGGAAATGGAAACACATACCCTGCTCATAGATTTGCAGGATTAACATAATCAAAATGGCAATACTACCCAAGGCATTATACAGATTTAATGCAATCTCTCTAAAGATCCCCACGACATTCTTCAAAAAAGTGGATCAGGCACTTTTGAAATTCATTTGGAACAATAAACACACTAGAATAGTGAAAGCAATCATTGGGAAAAAGAACATGAGAGGAATTACTTTCCCCAATTTCAAACTTTACTACAAAGCAATAGTTATCAAAACATCATAGTATTGGAATAAGGACAGGCCCTCAGATCAGTGGAATAGGCTTGAATACTCAGAAAGTGTTCCCCAGACATACAATCACCTTATTTTCAGTAAAGAAGCAAGAAAGCCTAAATGGAGCAAAGAAAGCCTCTTCAACAAGTGGCATTGGCATAACTGGCTAGTCACTTGCAAAAAATTGAACTTAGACCCCCAGCTAACATCATGTACGAAATTAAATTCAAATGATGAAAGACCTTGATATCAGACCTGAAACCATAAAATACATAGAACAACACGTAGGCAAAACACTCAGGACATTTAAACTACAAGCATATTCAAGGAGTTTTTGAAAATGCACTCTCCAAGCAGGTAAAAGCAGAGATTAACAGATGGAATGTATTAAGCTGAGAAGCTTTGGCACTTCAAAGGAAATAGCACCCAGTATACAAGAGCCTCCAACTGAGTGGGAGAAACTATTCACCCAATATCCATCAGATAAGGGGCTAATATCCAAAATATACAGGGCACTGACAGAACTTTTTTTTTTGGTTTTTGGGCCACACCCAGTGACACTCAGGGGTTACTCCTGGCTATGCGCTCAGATGTCGCCCATGACTGGCCTGGGGGACCATTTGGGGCATGGGGGATCGAACCGCGGTCCGTCCAAGGCTAGCACAGTAAGGCAGGCACCTTACCTTCAGCGCCACCGCCTGACCCCCCACTGACAGATCTTTACAACAAAAAATGGACAGAATCTTTGACAAAGAAGAAATACAAATGGTCAAAAGACACATGAAAAAATGCTCCACATCACTATCATCAGGAAGATGCAAATCAAAACAACTATGAGGTACCACCTCACACCACAGAGAATGGCACACATCACAAAGAATGAGAACAAACAGTGTTGGTGGGGATGTGGAGAGAAAGGAACTCTTCTCCACTTCTGGTGGGAATGCCGTGTAGTTAAACCTTTATGTAAATTGATATGGAGATTCCTCCAGAAACTGGAAATCGAGCTCCCATAGGATCCAGCTATACCACTCCTAGGAATATACCCTAGGAACACAAAAATACAATACAAAAACCCCTTCCTTACACCTATATTCATTGCAGCACTATTTACCATAGCAAACTCTGGAAACACCCTAGATTCCCTTCAACAGACGAATGGCTAAAGGAACTGTGGTACATATACAGAACGGAATATTATGCAGCTGTCAGAAGAGATGAAGTCATGAAATTTTCCTCACATGGATGTACATGGAATCTATCATGCTGAGTGAAATAAGTCAGAGAGAGAGAGAGAGAGAGAGAGAGAAACGCAGAATGGTCTCATTCTTCTATTGGTTTAAAGAAATATGAAAGACATTCTTGCAATAATAATAACTTTCAGACACAAAAGAGAAAAGAAGTTCCAGCTCGCCTCATGAAGCTCACCACAAAGAGTGATGAGTTTAGTTAGAGAAATAACTACATTTTGAACTGTCCTAATAATGAGAATGTATGAGGGAAATGGAGAGCCTGTCTAGAGTATAGGCGGGGGGTGAATGGGGATGAGGGAGATTTGGGACAATGGTGATGAGAACGTTGCACTGGTGATGGGTGGTGTTCTTTACATGACTGAAACCCAAACACAATTATGTATGTAATCAAGGTGTTAAAATAAAATATTAAAAAAATCCAAAATAAACAAACAACTACATTAAAAAACAAATCTCTAATTACCACAAGAGTGAAAAAGGAGAAAAGTGGAAGAAAAAAAGAGAAGTAAAATAAAGTCAAATATTAACAAATCAAAACAAGAAAACGTATGGATGCTGGAGTGGCAGGGTTTGGCGTTCCCTCCACTTTTTTTTTTTTTTTTTTTTTTTGCATAGGCACAGTATGCATTGTGGAAGAAATGGAACTCCCATGGGCAAAAAGATTCAGGGTTTCTCCATCCTTGAAGCATACCATCATGGGATCAACCCCTGACTCCAAGGACTTTTTTGTGATGCCAGGAAAGTTTCCTCTCGGTTGTGCGTGAGAAAATCAAGCCACTGTAGCTAGCGATCTTGGTATTTGCACGGGTTGTAGGTCAGAGTCTAGGATAGAGTCTCTAGCAGTGGTCCTCAAACTATGGCCCACTGGCCACATACTGTATTTGTTCTCATTTTGTTTCTTCACTTCAAAATAAGATATTTGCAGTGTGCATAGGAATTTGTTTGTAGTTTTTATTTTTACTATAGTCTGGCCTCCAACGATCTGAGGGACAATGAACTGGCCCCCTGTTTAAAAAGTTTGAGGACCTCTGTGAGATTACTATCCATCATTATTGTGTTCAGTCTTCTGTAACATTTGCTCCCTGTTTTCGTTCAGTCCCTAAGCCGAGGTCTAGGATATTATGGATCCAAAGATTCTGCTCAGTTTCTGTTGTCCAACTTGTACCTCTGCAATAAGACATCTTGTTGTTTCTTATGTGTCCTGGACTACAGCCTAGGGTAGGGTTTTTCTTATTAGTCCCAAGGTAGGTTCTGTTCAGGCACAGTTGTCAAAGTCAATTTTCTGTTGTTGGTGCTCTAATTTTTCACAGTTCAAAGGACGATATCTTCTGATTTCCATTTAGTGTTAGGTGATGTGATAGGACAGCCTGGTCTTAGGTCAAGTTTTCCTTTCCTCGTTGTCATTTCAAAACTGGCACAAGTTGGTGCCAGGGCAGTGTTATAAATCTCCCAATGGAGCTTAGTTCTTGGTGGTGTTGCCCAGAGCTGGATCAGTTCTACGTCGGGGATCTGGGGTTTGGGATTGGACTAACACTGTCCAATCTCCTGGGGACTGTGCTGTATCCACATGATACATGTTCAGGATGAGAGGCACCAGAACTTCTGCTATAAAAAGTATGTTCTTATCCCTAGAAGATAAGACCTTGTTTCTGTGTCTATGGTTTCCACTTCTTTTTTTTTTGTTTGTTTGTTTGTTTTTGGGTCACACCCGGCAGTGCTCAGGGGTTACTCCTGGCTCCATGCTCAGAAATTGCTCCTGGCAGGCACAGGGGACCATATGGGGCACCAGGATTCGAACCGATGACCTTTTGCATGAAAGTCAAACGCCTTACCTCCATGCTATCTTCCGGGCCCCTCCACTTCTTTTTAATATGCCCATACAAAAACGTATGGTGTCATACTGTGCTTCTGGTGCTATTCTGGGTAAGGATGACAGGCTACACACAGTCTTTGTCCTCTGATTTTTTTCTGAGCCTTTATCCCAGTCAAGGCTTTTTGTTCCAAGCAGCACCAAAAATGGTAAGGAGAGAGAAAAAAATGTATATATTAAAATAGAACAAATAAGTAAAATTGAGCTAAAAAGAAAGAGTATTCAAATAAAACAAGTGGTGGAGGAGGCAACCTGTATATTTAGGAATACAAATATTTTCTTTTTTAAGTGCTCTGCTCCACTGCACTCAGATTTCAGCTCCAGGCAGGCAGCATTCCCTTCATAAGACACACTTTTAGGGGGGAAAAAGTGTGTCTTTATTTTTGCATTTTTTCTTTATGTAAACATCTTGATTACATATTTGATTGTGATTAGGTTTCAGTCATGTAAAGAACACCCCCTTCACCAGTGCAACATTCCCACCACCAATGTCCCAAATATCTCTCCCTCCCAACCCACCCCCACTTTTGTACTCTAGACAGGCTTTCCAGTTCCCTCATTCTTTCACATGATAAGGGTAGTTCTCTGTGTAGTTATTTCTATAACTGCACTCACCACTCTTTGTGATGAGCTTCATGAAGTGAGCTGGAAGTTCTAGCCCTTCTCTCATTGTCTCTGAGGATTATTGCAAAAATGATTTTTATTTTTCTCAAAACCCATAGATGAGTGAAACTATTCTGAGTCTCTCCCCTGACTTATTTCACACAGCATGGTAGATTCCATGTACATCCATGTATAGGAAAATTTCATGACTTCATCACTCCTGATGGCTGCATAATATTCCATTGTGTATATGTACCACAGTTTCTTTAGTCATTCGTCTGTTGAAGGGCATCTTGGTTGTTTCCAGAGCCTGGCTATTGTGAATAGTGCTGCAATAAATATAGGTGTGAGGAAGAGGTTTTTGTATTGTATTCTTCATTTCTTAGGGTATATACCTAGGAGTGGAATAACTGGGTCGAATGGGAGCTCAACTTCCAGATTTTGGAGGAATCTCCATCTCGTTTCCATAGAGATTGAACTAGACGGCATTCACACCAGCAGTGGATAAGAGTTCCTTTCTCTCCACATCCCCGCCAGCACTGATTATTCTCATTCTTTGTGATGTGTGCCAATATCTATGGTGTGAGGTGGTATCTCATCATTGTTTTGATTTGCATCTCCTCATGATTAGTGACGAGGAGCATTTTTTATGTGCCTTTTGGTCACTTGTATTTCTTTTTTTATCAAAGTGTCTGTTCAGAACCAACTTCTGCTTTCCTTGATCTTTTAGATCCTTTTTGGTTTTCAACTTCATTGAGTTCTGCTTTCAGCTTTGTTATTTCCTTCTGTCTCCCTATTTTTGGCTCCTTTTGTTGGTCATTTCCTAATTTTTTGAGCTGCATCATTAAGTTATTCAGGTATGCCCCTCTTCCTTCCTGATGTGTGCTTGTAGAGCTATACATTTTCCTTTCAGGATCGCTTTTGCAGTGTCCCATAGATTGTAGCAGTTTGTGTCTTCATTATCATTTGTTTCCAGGAAAGTTTTTATTTCCTTTTTTATTTCATCTTGGACCCATTCTTTGTTCAGTAGCAGGGTGTTCAATTTCTGATTGTTAAAATTTTTCTTCTGTGTGGTTTTGTAGTTCACATCTAATTTCAGAGCCTTGTGGTCAGCAAAGGTAGCCTGCATGATTTCTATCCTCTTGATTTTGTGGAGGTATGTTTCATGTGTCAGCATGTAGTATATCCTGGAGAATGCCCTATGTACATTGGAGAAGTTGTGTATCCAGGTTTTTTTGCGATGGAGTGTCCTATATGTATCTACTAGTCCTCTATCTTCCATTACTTTTTTCATGGCTAGTATGTTTTTGCTGGGTTGACCTATCAAGTGTTGATAGGACTGTGTTCGGTCTCCCAGAATTATTGTGTTATTATTGATTTCTTCTTTCAGATTTGTCAGTAATTGTATTAGATAATTTGCTGATCTCTCATTGGGTGCATATATGTTTAATAGTCAGTGCATATATGTTTAATAGTCTGATTTCTTTTGTTGTACATATCCCTTGATTAGAATATAGTGCACATCTTTGTCCCTTACCACTTTTCTGAGTATAAAGTTGGTGCCATCGGATATTAATATGGCCACCCCAACGTTTTTGAGGGTGTTGCTTGCTTGGATGATTTTCCTCCAGACTTTGATTTTGAGTCTATGTTTGTTCTGACTATTCAGATGTTTCTTGTTGGCAGCAGAAGGTTGGATTCATTTTTTTTGACACATGCCACTCTGTTGCTTTTAATTGGTGAATTTAGTCCATTGACATTGTAGAAGATGATTACCATAGGATTTAATGTCATCTTTCTTTGTAGTTAAGTTTGCTGTGTTTGTTGGTCTCTCTTATCTTAGAATAGACCTGACAGTTTTTCCTTTAAGGTTGGTTTATCATCTGTGAAGTTTCTGAGCTGTTTTTACTCCATAAAGCTATGTATTCTTCCTTTAAACCTGAACATGAGTCGGACTGGGTGCAGTATTCTCGGTGAGGCATTCATTTCATTCAGTCTTGTCACAGTATACCACCACTGTCTTCTGGCCTTGAGAGATTCTTGTGACATGCTGTAAGTCTTAGGGATGCTCCTTCGAATGTAATTTCCCTTTTTGATCTTGCTACATTCAGTATTCTATCTCTATCTGTGGGATTTGTCATTGTAACGAGGAAGTGTTTGGGGGTGTTTTTCTTTGGGTCCCTTTTGGCTGGTACTCTTTGGGCAGGCAGTATTTGATTGCATGTAGTCTTTAACTCTGGTAGTATCTCTTTGATGATGTCTTTGACAATTGATTCTTCCTGGAGATCTCCTACTTGGGTCTCTCAGACTCCAATGATTCTTATGTTGTTTCTGTTGAGTTTTTCAAAGACTGCTATTTCATCTGTTCTCATTCCTTGAGTACTTTTTCCATTGCCTGATTGTTTGTCCTAAGGTTCTTTTCCCATTTCTTCTGCTGTGTTGAGTTTTTGTCCATCTCATCTTCCATTTCTCCGAATCTCTTCAGCTGCTGTTACCCTGCTGTAGAGGGCCTCCACTTAGGTTTTCAGTTGAGCTACCATGTTTTTCAGATCTACTATTTCAGTTTGGAGTTTTCTGATTTCTGTCTTTTTGTTCTGTTCAGAAAGATCTATGCTTTTTTGGAGTTTTACAAACATCTTCCATATTTTTATTTTAAGTTCCTTATCAGAGAGGTTAATCAGATGGTTGTAATTTTTAAGCTCATCCAATCTATTGTCTTCATTCTCTGTGCATGGTGTTTGCCTGCGAGTTTTCCCCATTGTCATGCTAGAAGTGTGGTTTTTCCAGTGTGTTTTGGTGGGGTTTATTGGTTAGAAAAAGTGCGCAGTCGCTTCTGGGGCTCTAGGTGACAGTTTTTGGAGATTCACTTCCCAGGGCTCTGAGGAATAACTTCAAGAGTTTGGAAAAGACAGAAAAGCACAGGACAGAGCTCCTTTGGGGTCCTCAGTTTCCTCAGAAGAAACACAGCAGGGTGGAGTCTCCGCAGGTAAGGCAATCAGCACCCCCACCTAGCAACCCCCACAGCCAGCAGTTCTTATTCACTTGTTCGCTGGACTGGTTCAGAATGCAGCTTTTTAGGGGGGTTCCCAGGGCTCTGAGAAGAGCCTCAAGAGTTCGGAAAAGACAGAGAACCAAAGGACAGAACTCCCTTCGGGTCCTCAGTTTCCTCAAAAGAACTTGGAGATTTCTTAAAGTCTCTGAAGCAGGCAGGCTCACCGGCAGGAACACTGATGAAATCCCATCTCAGACAGCTGGGAACCACATGGCCCAAGATGACTTCTGCCAGGAATACACATCTTAAGATATATTGTTATACAGGTATTGAGCTTCCATAGGCAATATAAGACTCCCAACTTGGTCTTTTGATATATTCTTGTGGGGAGTAAAAGCCAAGGTACTTTTCGATTCACAGGCCTTGGAATTGAGTTTGAGAGATGCTTTGCTGCATTACGAGACCATAAAGTGTCTTTGAGCTGGGGGTTTTGCTGAGGCTGATTCCTGTATCGTGCAACAGTCCAGGATTTGGTGGGGGTGAGAGGGGCCATCAAGCATGAGTCAGCAGGCATGCTGATTGTAGTTCTTTGCCGAGGCATGGGATTGGAGACCAGAGGGTGTCTTTCACTAAGGAGCTGGAAGGTGGTCTATTGGAGCAGGAGGTCAATCTTGGTGCCTACCAACTTAGGAACTGAGGGTAAAGAGGGTTAAATTATGGGAAGATAAAAGATCAGGATTGGAAGATGAGGGCATAGAAGAGACACAGGGGTAGGGGAGAGGCAATACATGACAGGGGCTATAATATAATATATATATATATATATACAATTCATATTTATATGAATTGTTTCTGATTTTGGCTTGGAGTCAGTATGGAAAGTCCCCTGGCATGGGGGGGATCTCGGTCTCCTGGACTATGTGGTCAGTCCAGGAGGCCATTGGCCAGCTGTCTGCCCAGATTCCCAACCATACCCAGAGAAGAGGAGCAGAAATCCTGGCATGTGAGGAATTTTTTGGTCCAGTTGCAGCCGCCCTCTCCAGTATGAAAAAGCATGGGGGAGGAGTTTGCCTCCTCCCCATCCTCTCAGAGCTCAGATGCCAGACCTGGCCTTGAAAGCCAGCCTGACATGGGGGCTCTTGGTCTTTTGGCCAGCTATCTGTCCAGATTCCCAGCCATGCCAGCAGATACTCTTTTTTAATTATTATCATTTTGATTTCTTACATACTTTTGTCTGTCAACATTATGCCAGATTCTAGAAGTCCAAAACCTCTGGGTCTTCCATCTTAGGAATGAGAAAAGTTTATGAACATGTGACTTCAATAAAACAAGAGGAGAAAAGTCTATGAACATATAATTTCAATTAACCGACAGAAGAGAAAAGTCTATATACATGTGACTACAATGAACCAGCAGAGGAGCAATGGTAGTGAGAAGCAGAGGAGAGCGAAATGTAATTCTCTGAATTCTGAGTTTCTGAATTCTTTCAGTTCATTCTGGAGGTACCAGGGTATGAATAGACTAGAAGTCTTGCCATCAAAGGGTCTAACTTTGGTGTCAAATTTGTAGTATCAAATGTAGTCATGGCTGATTTTATTCTCAGTCCCCAGTGTTCCTACTGAAGATCCCAATAAAAAGATAGCTTTTTACAGAGGAGAAACGAGAAACCCTCAGCTTTCACCACACTTTTGTTTGAATACTAGGTATTTCTTCTCTTTGTCATTTTTCTTTTCCTTCTTCTTTTCCTTTTTCTTTTTCTTTTTCTTCTTCTTCTTCTTCTTCTTCTTCTTATTCTTCTTTTCTTCTCATCCTCTTCCTCCTTCTCCACCACCCCATCTCCTTCTCCTCCTCCTTCTTCTTCTTCTGCTCCTTCTACTTCTTTTTCTCTCTCCTCTTCCTTCTTCTCCTTCTCCTCTTCCTTCTTTTCCTTCTCCTCTTCCTTCTTCTCCCTCTCCTCCTCCTTCTGCTCCTTTTTCTCTTGCTCTTGTGCTCTCTTTTTGTCTCTCACTCACCACCATCAACCCCAGTCAGTTTTTTACCTGTTTCCCAAGTGTTGAGCAAACGTTTTGTCACACTTTTGATTTTCAAGATAAGTTTCAGGAATAAATGAGAGAATAACACATTCGTTCAAGGAGAACATTCAAAACTGCAGTTCAAGTCTAGTTCTTTTATACTGAGGAAAGAAAACATCCAGAGCTCTGTTCTTTGATTTCGTTCCTATCATTTGTGCCAGGCAAGGACTACATTTTTCCAGAGGTAAAATGAAGAAGTGGGGAACAAAGTAATTTGTGACAGCTGTCTCCTGAAGTGGAAAATCAATGCGTCAGAAAAGAGTATTGATCTCATTCAAACTGAAAAAACATTCAACAGAAAGCCCCCTAAAAGAGGAACTGGAGCCCATAATTCACTTATAAAAAATCTGTTAGTTTACACTTTTTTTGTCTCATTGTAAAAGAGGTCTAAAAATGCCTCTGGATTTTCATTAAATCAGAATCCCAATTAAGAACCTAATCTTAATGAAGATTACAATAAAAAAAATCTTCACAGATGCTTGCACATAAAAAAACAAGTGCCCGGAGGTAAGATGATGAAAACCCTGGGAACTCAACCAATAAGAATGCTTTGCTCCACTGTCCCTCTTCTCAGCAAGAATCCCTGTTATCTCTTTTTTATCAGATATTTTTCAGATTCAGAAGTCCTGGGCTTGCTCTCTGCAGTCAGAAACATGAGATAATAAGCCCATAATGAAAAATCAGCATTTACAAATTAAAAAGCAAGTTCTCTGTTTTATTCAATTAGTATCATAATAAGTCAGGAATTTTTACACAGATAGCCAGTCTCTAAAATGTAAAACAGAGAGTACTGGAAATGATTTTTTCTTCACTCAGAGACATTTACTAATAGACAGCTATTTAGTACACTCAATTCTTAGTATTTGAAGATGTCCTCAATGTTGTATTAAATACAGTAGGGCTAAGCCAGGACTAGAGAAATAAAACATGTAGTTCTGTTTTCGCCATAAAAATGAAGACATTCTCTGAACCTCCCGCTGCCACTGGGACTGGTAGACCCGTGATCCAGGAGCAGAATATAATGGGAAGCCTGGATTCCTGCTGCAGTGATTACTAACAATATGCTGTAATACCTTTATTTTACCAAGTATAAAATAACCCTTCAGCGTCTTTGTCCGAGGGACCTTGGAAACTAAGAGTGAACACCCTAATTTTAAACCAAAGCATGTCAGTGTCTTGATAAAATACTCTTCTAATTAGAACCTAAAGCAGGTGATAATTCAAATCACTGGAACAATCTCACTGGTGCACCAAGAACCTATGTTACAGGTTCCACTCACCGAACCTGGCAAATAACCACTTCCTTTTATTTCTTTCTCCTTTCTTTCTTTTTAAATTTGTTTCTCTTTCTCTCTTCTTCCCTCTACTTTATCCTTCCCCATCAATCCAATCTGTTAAAAAAAAAAAAAGAGCTTTAGCTCTCAGTGCGAGTGACTGCACATGTGGTGCAGCGGTAGAGCATTTGCTTTGCACACGGCTGACCTAGGACAGGCCGTGTTTCAATCCCCAAGCCTCCCATATGGTTCCCAAGCCAGGAGTGATTTTTGAGCGCATAGCCAGGAGTAACCCCTGAGCATCACTGGGTGTGGCCCAAAAACAAACAAACAAAAAAAACCCCCAAAAAACCAAAACCGTGGAAATTGAGCTCCCATATGATCCAGCAATACCACTCCTTGGTATACTCTAGGAACACAAAAACACAACACAAAAATGCTCTCAGCTTACCTATCTTCATTTCAATTCTATCTACAATAGCCAGAATCTGGGGAGAAAAACCATTACTTTTCAGGGAAAATGAAAGTCATAAAATTTTCCTATACATGGATGGACATGGAAACTATTATTCTGAATGAAATGAGTCACAGGGAAAGAGACAGAGAATAGTATCACTCATCTGTGGTATTTAAGAAAAATTAAAGACAGTGGGGTAATAATACCCAGAGACAATTCTACAGACTAAACAGCATTTTGAGTTTTTGTTTGTTTGTTTGCTTGGGTGGTTTGGGGCTACACCCAGTGGTGCCCAGGGCTTGTGGTCCCATGGAACAAAACTAGGGCTGCTACATGAAAGGCAAGGATGCTGTGTGATTTCTTCAGTCCCCACTTAGCATCTTAAGCCTGTGACCACATTGCCTGAATTCAGGAAAACAGCAGGACAGCCACATTTATTAAGGCTTACAAGGGAATGGGACCTCAGGAAAGGCCTGTCCCTGAACCTAGAATTCAAAGAGAATGGCTAGTTGGGATTGGGGAAGGACAACTGAGCTCCTGGAATACCCCTCAGCTCCTCTTACCTCTGTGCAGAGGCTTAACAGTTGACTTGCTATTCATATATTTCTGTCTTATTTGTGTATGTGTTTGTTAGTGTTTGTGGGCCACACTCAGGACTTACTCTTGACTCATTTTTAGGGATTACTCCTGGAAGAATTTTGAGGACCATAGGTACCAGGGATCAAACCCATGTCAGTCAAACATGTGTAAGGCAAGTGATTTACTAGTATACGATGCGCTGGCTCCTCTTTTGTCCTATTTTCAGATGAGGGAAGCTGTTCTAAAGCTGCCTACATAGAGACATTTTCCTGTTCATGCAGTCCCAATCTCCTGGAAACAGACCAGGAGAAGGAATAGAAAAACCATCTCTTCTGAAAGTGAGCTAAGATCAGATTAGGTGAGCATTTCAAGTTAGAAACTCCAAGTGACCAAACCCATTTTTAGAGATACCTGGGTTTTCAGCAGCATCCTCATTTGGATGCCTAATAGAATACCTAATAAAGGGGCCCGGGAGATAGCATGGAGGTAAGGCGTTTGCCTTTCATGCAAAAGGTCATCGGTTCGAATCCCGGTGCCCCATATGGTCCAAGAGCAATTTCTGAGCATGGAGTCAGGAGTAACCCCTGAGCGCTGCCGGGTGTGACCCAACCCCCCCACCAAAAAAAAGAATACCTAATAAAATAGAAGGGATGTGAGATCATATAGGTACCATAATCTCACACTCAAGGAATTTGTTATTCATGACAAACCCACATGAGATACACACAGGAGGAAAATTTCTAAAAGATTTAGTGTGTAAGTGCCATCATGGCAGCTGATGACCATCCCATTTCTCACCTCATTTGGTCCCAGGATATAGGTTGCAGAGTGAACCAAATCACAGTGATTGATGACACTCAGTAGGTCACTAAATAGGACTTAATGACATTTTTAATGGGATTAGATGTTTTTTTCTTGTAAAGTTCTGTTAGGGTATTATATATTTTGTATATTAGCCTCTTATCTGATGAGTATTGGGTGAATAGTTTCTCCCACTTAGTGGATGGCTCTTGTATCCTGGGCACTATTTCCTTTGAGGTGGAGAAGCTTCTCATCTTAATATATTCCCATCTGTTTATATCTGCTTCCACTTGCTTGGAGAGTGCTGTTTCCTCCTTTGCTTACGTGTTGTTCTATATACCTATGGTTTCAGGTCTTTATATCAAGGTCACTAATCCATTTGAATTTGTTAGTTGGGGATTAGCTGTGTGTCTGAGTTTGTTTTTCTGCAAGTGGCTAACCTGTTGTGCCAACACCACTTGTTGAAGAGGCTTTCCTTGCTCCATTTAGGATTTCTTGCTCTTTTATCAAAAATTAGGTGATTGTATGACTGGGGAACAATCTCCAAGTACTCAAGTCTATTCAACGGATCTGAGGGTCTGACTTTATTTCAATACCATGCTGTTTTATAACTATTGCTTTGTAATACTGTTTAAAGTATGGGAATGTATTGACTCCCATATTCCTTTTCCCGAGGATTACTTTAGCTATTCGAGGGTGTTTATAGTTTCAAATGAATTTCAGAAGTGTTTCTTTGAAGAATGTCATAGATGTCTTTAGAGGGATCGCAATAAATCTGTACAATGCTTTGGAGATTATTGCCATTTTAATGATGTTAATCCTGCCAATCAATGAGCAGGGTATATCTTTCCAATTTCACATGCCCTCTCTTATCTCTTGGAGCAGGGCTTTATAGTTTTCTTTGTATAGGTTCTTTACATCTTTGGTCAAGTTGATTCCAAGATATTTGAGTTTGTGTGACACTAATGTTAATGACCTTGTTTTCTTTCTTTTTGTGTGTGTGTGGTTTTTAGGTCACACCCAGCAGTGCTCAGGGGTTACTCCTGGCTCTGCATGAAAGGCAAACGCCTATCTCTCTGGCCCCGGGTTGTTTTCTTAATGCCCATTTCTTCCCAATCATTATTGGTGTATTAAAAGGCCATTGATTTTGTGTGTTAATTTTGTAGCCTGCCACCTTGACTTATAAATGTATTGTTTCTAGAAGCTTTTTGGTAGTCTTTAGGGCTTTCTAAGTATAGTATCATGCCATCTGCAAACAATGAGAGTTTGACTTCTTCCTTTCCTATCTGGATTCCATTGATATCTTTTTCTTTATTCTTTTTCTTTTTTATTTTTAATTATAAATTTTTATTTTGACCATATTGACTTACATATCTTTCACAGTAATACTTTAGGTACATATTAACATAGAATCAGGGGAATTTCCATCACCAAATTTGCCCTCCCTCCACTCCTGCTCCCACCCTGCATCTCATAACCCTGACTCTCAGGCTGCTAGAATAAGTGGTCCCCTCTGTGTCTAGCTTACAACTTAGTGAGCATACATCTGTTTGGTCTGTTACTCTCCCTTACTTCCCCCTCTATTTGAGAAGTGGAACTAGATAGTTCAAGTTATGTGGCTTTGTTTGAAGAAAAGAAAAGCAATAAAATGGGGTAAAAATCAAAAATGCCGAAAATGGGCAGAGTCCTTCTAGAGGCTCTCAACCTCAATTTGAGAGAGGAAAGGAAGCAAAGACAACAATACAGCACAACAATACAAAAAAGAAGTATCAAATAAGATCATTGATATCTTTTTCTTAGTTCCAGTACTATGTTGAAAAGGAACGGTGAGAGAGGAAATCCTTGTCTTGTGCCAGAATTTAGAGGAAATGCTTTTAGTTTTTCTCCTTTGAGAATAATATTTGCCATTGGCTAGTGGTAGATGGCCTTAACTGTATTGAGAAAAGTGCCTTTCAGTCCCATCTTGCTGAGATTTTTTTCAAGAATGGGTGTTGGACTATATCAAATGCTTTCTCTGCTTCTCTTGATATAATCATGTGATTTTTATTTTTCTTGTTGTTTATGTTGTGTTTTATACTGATAGATTTATGGATATTAAACCATCCTTGCATTCCTGGGATGAAATCTACTTGATCATAGTGAATGATCTTCTTGATGAGGCATTGAATCCTATTTGCCAGGATTTTGTTGAGGATTTTTGCACTTGTGTCATCAGGGATATTGGTCTGTAATTTTCTTTTTTGGCAGCATCTCTGTCTGGCTTTGTTAGCAAAGTGATATTGACTTCATAAAAGCTATTTGGAAATGTTCCCATTTTTTCAATTTCATGAAAGAGCCTGGCCAGGATTGGTAGTAGTTTTTCTTGAAAGGTTTGGAATAATTCATTAGTAAAACCATCTGTACCTGGCTTTTGTTTCTGGGCAGACATTTGATTACATTTTTAATTTTCTTAATAGTGATGGGGGTGTTTAGGTGTACTACATCCTCCTTATTCAAACGTGGGAGGTTATAAGAGTCCAAGAATTTATTCATTTCTTCCAGGTTCTCATGTTTAGTGGTATAGAGTTTCTCAAAGTAGTCTCTGTTTACCCTTTGAAACTCTGCAGTATATGTAGTGATCTCCCCCTTTTCATCTCTAATACAGGCTAACAATTTTCTCTCTTTGTGAGTTTTGCCAATGGTCTATCAATCTTGTTTCTTTTTTCAAAGAACCAACTTCTGCTTTCGTTATTCTTTCAGATTTGGGAGGGGGGTTCAACTTCATTGATTTTTGCTCTAAGCTTTGTTATTTCCTTCTGTCTCCCTATTTTTGCTTCCTTTTGTTGATCTTTTTCTAATTTTATAAGCTGCACCATTAAGCTATTGAAATATGCCCCTTTCTTCCTTCCCGATGCGTGCTTGCAAAGCTATAAATTTTCCTCTCAGTACCACTTTTGCTGTATCCCAGAGATTCTAATAGTTTGGGTCTTCATTGTCATTCATTTCCAGGAAGGTTTTGATTTCCTCTTTGATTTCATCTCAGATCCACTTGTTGTTCAGGAGTAGGCTGTTTAATTTCCAGGTGTTTTTCTTCTGTGTGCCTTTGTAGTTCACATCTAATTTCAGAGCCTTGTGATCGGTGAAGGTAGCCTGCAAAATTTTTATCTTCTTGATTTTATGGAGGTATGTTTTATGTGCCAGCATGTGGTCTATCCTGGAGAATGACCCATGTAAATTGGAGAAGAATATGTACCCAGGATTCTGGGATATATATAAAAGAGAAATGGAAGTAAGAGACCTATAATATATAGTGTCCTATAAATATCTATATATATTGTGTCCTATAAATATCTACTAGGTCTCTTACTTCCAATTCTCTTTTCAGGGTTAGTATGTTTTCTTTTGGTTTCAATTTGGTTGACCTTTCAAGTGTTGACAGGGCTTTGTTGAGGTCTCCCACAATTATTGTGTTATTATTGATGTCCTCTTTCAAATTTGTCAATAACTGTGTTAGATATTTTGCTGGTCTTTCATTGGGTGATTAGTAGTTTGATTTCTTCCTGTTGCACATATCCCTTGATTAGTACATAATGTCCATCTCTGTCCCTAACAAATTTTTTGAATCTAAAGTTTGTGTTGTCTGATATTAATATGGCCACCCCAGCTTTTTAAGGTTGTTGTTTGCTTAAATGATTTTCTTCCAGCCTTTGATTTTGAGTCTATGTTGTTCTGTGTATTCAGGTGTGTTTCTTGTGTGCAGTGGAAGGTGGATTCATCTTTTTGATCCATTTTTCCATTCTGTGTCTCTTAATTGGTGCATTTAGTCCATTGACATTGACGGAGATGATTGTCATGGGATTTTAATGTCTTCTTTGTGTATAAGTTTGGTATGCTTGTTGGTTTGTCTTGTCTTAAAGTAGACCTTTCAGTTTTTCCTTTAAGGCTGGTTTTGCATCTGTAAAGTTTCTGCGCTGCTACTTATCCATGAAGCTATGTATCCTTCCTTCATACTTGAACGTGAGTTGGGCTGGTGCAGTATTCTAGGTGAAACATCCATTTTGTTCAGTCTTGACACAATATCCCACCACTGTCTTCTGGCCTTGAGAGTTTCTTGTGACATGTCTACAGTAAATCTTAAGGTTTCTCCTTTTAATATAATTTCCCTTTTTGATGTAGCTACTTTCAGTATTCTATTTCTATCAGTGGAATAGATTGTCATTGTCACAATTGTCATTGTGAGTAGAATGTGTCTTGGGGTGCTTTTCTTTGGGTCCCTTTTAGCTGGTACTCTTTGGGCATGCAGGATTTGATTGCATGCAGTCTAGCTCTGGGGGTTTCTCTGTGATGACATCCTTGATTGTTGATTCTTTCTGGGCCTCTGGGACTCTAATGATTCTTAGTTGTTTCTGTTGAGTTTATCAAAGACTTCTATTTTCATCTGTTTACATTCCTTGAATACTTTTTTCATTGTCTGATCATTTGCCTTACGGTTCTTTTCCCATTTCTTCTGCTGTATAGAGTTGTTCTGCATTTCATCTTCCAGTTCACTGATTCTGTCCTTGGCTGCTTTTACCGTGCTGAAGAGGTTTTCCATTGATTTTTTTTCAGTTCAGCTACCGTGTTTTTCAGAGCTTTTATTTCAGTTTGGAGTTTCTTGATTTCTGTCATTGTGTTGTTAGGTTTGAGCTTTTTTTTTTTTTTCCTATGAGGCTCCTCCATATTTCTA
>PVKC010011176.1:0-24960 GCA_004027635.1 Crocidura indochinensis
TATATATATATATATATAAAGAGATTTTATATATATATACATATATATATATGTATGTATCTTCCCTGATATATATCAGGGAAGATACTTGCCTTCCACACAGCTAATACTGGTTCGATACTTTATGATTCCTTATGATATCTTTTATGGTCCCTCAAAGAGTAATTTTGGGTGCAAATCTAGTAATAATTCCTGAGCATTGTTAGGTATAGCCCCCAAAAACAATATAAACAGCCTATAATTGACTTTGTATAATAATAATAATTTATTAATAATAATAATTTATTAATAATATAATAATAATTTCAATTGTATATATACCAACATTTCTTTATTCTTTCACCTATTTTTGACAGTGCATTATATATTGTAACTCACATTAAATTATTAAAACTATGTTGCTTATATCCTATTACTACTTTTTGACTCTTGTATCATTCAGAAATATATTAATCTATTTTCCACTACATTTAGTTAATTTCTATCACAAATCCAACAGA
Organism: Crocidura indochinensis; assembly: GCA_004027635.1. Taxonomy (NCBI): domain Eukaryota; kingdom Metazoa; phylum Chordata; class Mammalia; order Eulipotyphla; family Soricidae; genus Crocidura; species Crocidura indochinensis. The sequence goes on from PVKC010011176.1 coordinate 501, forward strand.
CTGAATTTTTTTTTTTGGTTTTGGGGTCATACCTGGTGGCACTTGGGGGTTACTCCTGTCTCTGCACTCAGAAATCACTCCTGGCAGACTCAGTGGACTATAAGGGATGTATTACCCCTCCTCCAACTTCTGCTTATCTTAACTGGATGCAAGGGTGTCTGTGGTTGCTAATAAAGAGGTTGCCTCAGGTGCAGAGGAGAAGAATTAAAGAGGAGATGGAGGAAGAAACCTGAGAAGAAAGAGGCTGGCTGGAGAGATCAGAGACAGTTGGGTGCAGAGAGGCTGTTTAGCTTAGGAGCCACACATGGTAGTTAGGGCCTATTAATAATAAAGCTTCATGTCAAGGCCTGAGAGACAGCATGGAGGTAAGGCATTTGCCTTGCATATAGAAGGACAGTGGTTTTAATCCCAGCATCCCATATGGTCCCACGAGCTTGCCAGGAGTGACTTCTGAGCGCTGCCCTGTGTGACCCAAAACCAAAAAAAAAAAAAAAAAAAAAGGCTTAACATCTCCTTACTTCTATCTACTGACTGTGGATCATGTCCTCCCCGTTATCCTGAACCCTCAAACCCTCCAGGTCAAAGAAGGTGAAGGTGCCTGACCAGACCGAAGAAGGCCTCACCATCCACTCATCATCATCTACCACCATCAAGGACTCTTATTAATTTAATTAATACTATAGGATGTCAAGGATTGAACTGGGTGCAAGGAAAACATCCTTCCCACTGTGCTATGGCTCTAGCCCCAGACAGAATATTTTGAGAATTGTTTCTACTTATAACATAACTGTTTTGATAAACACTCACCTGTAGTTTAAATAAGTTTGTATTTTGAAAATATGGCATATAATACATATACATGTCACAAAGGTCAAGTATGTTCAAGGTAGTGTCTAAATGAAAACATTATCTCCATTTACCTTTCCCCCACATTTTGTGCAACTCTATTTATGTCCTTAAATTCAGCACGTACTAACAAAATGTGGCGCTGGAGGTAAGATGCCTGCCTTGCCTGCGCTAGCCTAGGATGGACCGCGGTTCGATCCCCTGGTTTCCCATATGGTCCCCCAAGCCAGGAGCAACTTCTGAGCGCATAGCCAGGAGTAACCCCTGAGTGTCACTGGGTGTGGCCCAAAAACCAAAAAAAAAAAAAAATTCAGCACGTACTTTAGCCATATAAAATCTTTCTATTATTTCTGCTGAACATTTTGTAGAAGCAGTAAATGACTGGCCTTGGAGCCCTGGGTTTGATCCCTTGTGCCACAAAAATACATCCCATTTCTAATTCCTTATCTTAAGATATTATTTTCTGTTTAACTTTTGTGAAAAACAATGAGCAGTTTACTCTATTAATAGAGAAATCAACAGAGAGCTAGTCTGAACCTAACAAACTGAGAAGGAGAATGTCAGAACACATGGAAGGAATTAGTAGTACTTAATATAACTTTGTAAGTTGTATTTAGGAATTAGGATTTTTTTTTTTTTTTGCGCTCAGAAATCGCTCCTGGCAGGCTCAAGTGACCATATGGTGCTGGGTTTTAAACCACCATCTTTCTGCATTCAAGGCGAATGCCTTACCTCCATGCTATTTCTCCAGCCCCAGGAATTAGGATTTTACCTTAAATTTGCAAGCATGGGTTAAGTCAATTATACTCCCAAGTCTGTTATTTCCCCCAATCCTTCAATAATACCCTTTTTTTTTTTTTTTTTTGGTTTTTGGGCCATACCCGGTGACGCTCAGGGGTTACTCCTGGCTATTCGCTCAAAAGTCGCTCCTGGCAGGCATGGTGGACCATATGGGGAACCGGGGGATCGAACCGCGGTCCGACCAAGGTTAGCGCAGTCACCTTATCTCCAGCGCCACCGCCCGCCCCCCCAATAATACCCTTTTATTTAATTTTATTTAATATAATGTCATCAAAATACTGATGTGGAATATTGATAACAAAATATTGATGACAGCTAAGACCACTGTCTCTGGAGTTCATATGTTCTTCCCATGTTTGTGGGTTTTTTTAGTTACTCATATTTCTTCCCATACCCTAGAGTCATACTTGTGAGGTTTATTGGCATACCTCAGTTGTACCACTTGGAATGGATGTGTCTATACATGCACATCATCCTTCAATGAAAGGTATCTTGTCCAAAGTTAACTCCTGCCTTTAATCCTGAACTGACTAGAGTTGTTGTAGTTTCCTAGCTCTGTGTACTGGGATAAGATGATATAAAATAAATGAATACAAAAGATTTTACTTTGGGGGTCAGTGGCCTTTTTTATAGAGTTTTTTTTATAGTTCCCTGCATTTCGTCTAAAAGGGGATTCAAATTTATATCCCATAACCCTGAATTTGAAATTCTTAGAGCTCTAGATGAATTGCTCAACCCAAGAAGTCCTTTCAGTAGAAATGTAACACTTTTCAGGCTATTGAATGACTTCACTATGTTGTTCCCACAGGACTAGGACTCAGTGCTAAATGATCACTATCAAATGTTAAACTGGTAGTGTTCTTATTCTACCCCAAGTTATATTTTTCTGGAGTGTGCAATTTCCAGGGGATTATCAGACTTTATTGTCTTTTAACTAAAGAACAAAAGCGTAAGTATTTATTGACTTGATTTTCAAAAACTCTGAAACTCAAATACCAGCCTTCTACATCTAACAAGCATTAGAAGCCACTAACTATACAGTCAAGACTTTGAAATTATGAGAAACAGGTTTTCAAAGAAGATTTCTGAAATCTTGCAAGATAATTATTGAAGCTCAGAGAATATCAAGCTGAGATCCCAGTAAGATAATGTCTTTTTTATTTAATTTTTTTGGGTGTGGGTTTTGGGGCCACACCTGGTGATACTAGGGTTACTCCTGGCTATGCGCTCAGACATGGCTTTTGGCTTGGAGGACCATATGGGACGCTAGAGGATCAAACTGTGGTCCCTCCTGGGTCATCCATGTGCAAGGCAAGTGCCCTATTGCTGCACTGCCCAATTTCTTTAGTTTTTCAGCAAGTGTTCATTGAGCCACACAATTTGGAAACACACAAAAAATAAAATATGACTCCTTCACTAAAGGATCTCATACATCCTAAAAAAGGATGAAACAGGCAAGAAAAGCTATAGCTGTTGCATAAGTAACTCCCATACTGTAAAAGTTATTTAAAAAAAAAAAGGCACTTAGTTTCTGGCCACTTAGTGAAGTAAGGGGGTTCCATTATGCTGCCATAAGTACCATGAAATATTCAGGGTTGCTTCTTATTAATTTCCTTAGTGTGAAGCTATACCTGGCCTTTAAAGGAATTAAAGCATATGCTTGTGTGTAGCTGATCCCATTTAATTCCCATGCACTACATATGGCCTGTTAAGCACCTCCAAAGATCACTACTGAGCCAGGATTAATTTGAGTACCTACAGGTGTCCCAAACTTCCCCTTACCTCAGTCCCATTCTCCCCACCTCCAGCCATAAACAAGCATTAATGTATCATTTTCAAAATAAAAATGATGTCATTTCTGGTGAGGATGGGGTTTTATGTTTTAGTAGTTGAGAGGCGTTGGAAATAAAGGCTATACTTACAGGTATGTGCACCAAAGAAGGTAATAAATGGAAAAGACTGTTCTCTAAAGTTCCTTACAGTGGGATAGAAATGAAAGTCATGAGGCAGATGAGCCTTCAGGTGGAGGATATGAAATGAGACCTCTAAAACACAGGCGTCTTTCAAACATTTCCACCTATAAGATGCAGGAAAATTTGGATGCTATGGGGAATACTAATTCTTGCATAGTCTGTAGCCACAGCAGAGCCCTGCCCATTTGGAAATCACATTGAAAGCCCTGAAGTCATTAACCTAAGTCTCTAATGAACAGTGATTTTCTCTGGTTTAGACAAAGCACTATACAAAGTCAATATGCACCATTGGTTCTTGGCTGGATGTTTATATGAAGGCTAGACATGGATTCCAAGTTATTTAACTGGACCTTTTGTGTATAAAATGCAATCCTGTCAAAGGTAGACTGTTCATTTTTATTTTGTATAAAGCAGAACCCCTACGATAAGGACCACTTCTAATTTTTCAGTCCTAGGTAACGTTATCCCCCTGGTTCTCTGGAGAACCACCCAGGTAAATTGACAAAGCACATAAACCCAAACTGCCTAAGTCAAGTTTTGGTTTCTGTTCTTTCTTCAATTATAAGTAGCTATCTCAGGGGGGCCCAGGGCTCAGAAGACAGATAGAATTTATCTAAATGCTGCCAGAATGTAATTTAAAATGAGTCCAAGAGGAAAAGAACCTTCCCAAATATTCCCACTGTGGGACAAGGAGTGGGAAGCTCTTGCTAGAACCAGGCGTGAGGCATGAGGATATTTCTGCTCAGTGCCTTTACAGATCTCTGGAAAGGTGACTAATGTGACTAAATCTGCCTTCTGTTGTTCTTTCTTTGGAAATGTATCATTTCTCCATACAAGACTATTTGATGGAGAGTCATCCCACATTAAGCAATGTTTTGTAATCTACAGATCCACCACGGGGCACTGTTGAAATGGACTCCTGACTAAACAGATTTAGTCTATAACCAACATCTATAAAGACTCAATAGCTGTTTTAAGGCCAGGATGGGATTAAAATCAAAACCTTGCATCCTTTCCAATGCTCTATAGATAAGATCTGAGCAATCAGAGTACTTAATACTAAGCATATACGGGTACAAAGGAGAGACACTATGGGGCCAGAGCAGTGGCATAAGCAGTAAGGCATCTGCTTTGCCTGCGCTAGCCTAGGACAACCCCGGTTCGATTCCCCAGTGTCCCATATGGTCCCCTAAGCCAGGAGCCATTTCTGAGTGCATAGCCAGGAGTAACCCCTGAGACAGTGGTCCTCAAACTACGGCCCACGGGCCACATACTGTGTTTGTTCCCATTTTGTTTCTTCACTTCAAAATAAGATATATGCAGTGTGCATAGGAATTTGTTCGTAGTTTTTGTTTTCACTATAGTCCGGCCTTCAACGATCTGAAGGACAGTGAACTGGCCCCCTGTTTAAAAAGTTGGAGGACCCCTGCGAGGTCACCAATGTGCCCCAAAAGCTCCCTCCCCAAAAAAGCAAACAAATAAGCAAAACAAAGGAAAGAGACTACTAAGTCATATGTTATCTATCTCAATCAGTCATTGGTGACACTGAAAAAAAAAAAACAAAAACAAAGAAGAAAGTCTGGTACAAGGCAGCAAGACAGAAAATAGAAGAAGGCAGCAGAGGAAATAGTGTGGATGTTTGTTAGGCTACCAGTCACAAAAAAGGGAGCCCTAAAGATGTGGTAAATGCTGAGCATTAATGCTCTCCTCAGGGGATTTGTATAATCCCAGAGCATGAGACCCAGATGATGCTGGGGACTACACACATGGTTCTTCTCCTTCCCTCACTGAGGAATTTAATTCAAGTTGATCAAAAAAAAGAAATTGTTGCAAACTTTGCACATCCCATTCTTATTTTCACTGGAGATAGCTTAAATGGGGAGAGAGAAGAATCTTCATGGCATTCTAGAATAGAGCAAAATACCAAAATACACTCCATAATTTAGACTTCTTTTTAGGACAGAGAAGCATATAAAATGTACAAAATAGAATTCAGAGAGTGAAAGCACTTAAAAATATGTGTGTATATATACGTATATAAACATACATGTAGAGAGAGAGTTTATGTTCCGTTAACTTTAAATATTTGTGGTATATAGCACCCTATGGATTCTATGTCCAATGATTTCAGCAGAAATGCTGTTTCAGAATTTGGCTAGAATCATACCATTATTTCTAGAAGCATGAGTTACTTTTCCTCAGAATACTCTGGTTTAAATAGATTTGCCACCAGTAGTCACTTTGTAGCTCATTGTACATGTAAGCTCATCTCTTGTCCAGGTAGATTCAGTTTCAACTCCAGCATAAACCTCCTACAATTTTAAGAAGACCTATGATTTCTTTCTGATTCCAGAGAATCTTTTGATAGCCAATCAAAATAGCTTTGGATCGGGGGCCAGAGAGATAGCATAGAGGTAGGATGTTTGCTTTGCATACAGAAGGACTGTGGTTCGAATCCTGACATCCCATATGGTCCCTGCCAGGAGTCTGCCAGGAGCGATTTTTTTTATTTATTTATAACAATGTATATATAATTTTATATAACAACCAAATTTTATATAATAATCAAAACCTATAAACAACTCTAGTGATCGTTGTAAAAAATGAAACAATGAGAAACTCATAAATAAAAAACTATGAATTACAAAGAATTGAGTTGGGGCCCGGGAGATAGCATGGAGGTAAGGCATTTGCCTTTCATGCAAAAAGTCGTCGATTCGAATCCCGGTGCCCCATATGGTCCCCCATGCCTGCCAGGAGCAATTTCTGAGCATGGAGCCAGGAGTAACCCCTGAGCACTGCCAGGTGTGACCCAAAAACCAAAAAAAAAAAAAAAAAAAAAAAAAGAATTGAGTTGATACTGGACACATAAAGGTATAAAACTCTAAAAGTTCTATTCTTATTGAAAGAAAAAACTCAAAGGATACATATTATGTGATTCTACTTATCTGATTTTTAAGAACAAGAAAAACTAGTATACAGTGATTTCTGAGTGTAGAGCCAGGAGTAACACCTGAGTGATGCAGGGTGTGATCCAAAAAAAACAAATAAACAAAATAGCTTTGGATCACAGCTTTCCTACCACAATGTTGTTTAGAAGTCCAGGCCTCTATGGACACAAATAATTTGGAAAAAGAGACAAACAAAAGTATTTTAAATATAATTTTTATTTTAATCATAGTGGCTTACATATCTTTCACAGTAATATTTTAGGTACATATTAACATTGAATCAGGAGAATTCCCATTATGGAATTGTCCTCCCTCCACATCCATTCCCATCCTGCCTCCCATAATCCCCCACAATCACCCCCCCCCCCCGGGCTGCTAGAATGAGTGGTTAAAGAAAAAATTCCCCTTTATTCTTCCAGAAAGTGGAAAAGCAGAATATGCTTTGAAGTCCCTCTGGAAGTTATTCTTAGAATTGTGTTATTTAAGCTGCTATTTTCCTCCTTACCCAAAGGTGCTTCCCTACAGAAGCCTCTTTTATGAGAAGTATGTCCTGGTCATGGAATTGCCCAACAACAACAACAAAATGGAGAGAAAAAGTTTAAAGAAGTAAATATGAACCTCAGTAATTCCAAAACTCCCTTCAACAATTTTCTTACTTTAAATTCCACTTATCAAAATCAAAGAAAGCTTTTTTATACATAATCAAAGAAAATGCATTTTAAAAAACATACATCAAGAAAGCATCAATAAAGTTTATGACAGGAAGACAAAAAGAAAGGACAATGGCTTCACAAGTGACTATTTTATTCTGGTTATTTTCTTATTTAATTCACTTCATCCTTATAATTGATCTGTGAATAAACATTATACTCACTTGATAAATGAGACAAGAGATGGTCAGAGACTGTCATTTTCTCCATGTCACATAGCTGGGAGTTGCAGGTTCAAGATTTTTAATTAGTAATCTTTCTAACTGAAATCTCTACTCTTCCTTTGTTAAGGGTCCCCTGAACACCCACCATCTCAAATAAAGATCACAAATTTTCAGAGATTGCAAAAGCAAATCAGGTTTATTGATTCCATCTAGCTGGGGCACTAGCTCTATTATTTGACTGAAACTGGAAACCCTGGGAAATTTAGGGAAGTTTAAGGAACCTTAGGAGTAGGGTCAATATGGAAAGTAGGGTTTGTAGAATGCACCAATCCCTGGTCTAGATTCAAACACAATGTCCAATCATATGGCAAGTGGTGAGCTTGTCCTTTTTTAAATAAGGCAAGAACCTTAGAAGGAGTGAGCAGAAGTTCATTCTTTCGCCCAAATATGTCAAGTTCCTCTTAGGAGCAGCAGACTGTTGACATCTCAAGGTGAATTCATTCTTTTGCCCAATATGTCAAGTTCCTCTTGGGAGGGGCATTGGCTAATGATTACCAGGGCAGCAGGCCATTGACATCTCTAGGTGAAATTCCAGAGCAAGAGAAGAAATAAGGTGGGGGTGAAGAAGGGCTTAACAGGTATCTATATCTGATCACCTACCTGAGTTATTATAATCATCTAATATCTATTTTCATATATTTTCCCTTAATACCTTCTACAACTTGAGATAATGTGAGACTGCCTGTACAGTAGTTTCTTGAACCCAAAAGCAAAATAAAACTTTGTAGGACCTGAAACTCCAGAATAATTATAGGCAAGATAAGCAATTGCTTTTGTGATAAATGACAAGCAATATTTAATAATTTAACCCCAAGTCATTTCTTTTTTTTCCTACTAAGAAAATTCTGAGATAAATTTATTTGTATTGCCATTTAGGATTTATTCAATGAAAATTTAGTTATTCTTTCATTTAGCAAATATTTATGAAGCTCTTACTATGTGCTGGCAATAAGTCTTCAAAAATTGTTTTCTGGGACCCGGGAGATAGCATGAAGGTAAGGCGTTTGCCTTTCATGCAAAAGGTCATCGGTTCGAATCCCGGTGCCCCATATGGTCCCTCATGCCTGCCAGGAGCAATTTCTGAGCATGGAGTCAGGAGTAACCCCTGAGTACTGCCGGGTGTGACCGAAAAAAAAAAAAAAAAAAAAAAAAAAAAAAAAAAAAAAAACAAAAACAAAAAATTGTTTTCTACTTAAGGTGATTCAAAGAAAGATAAATGATCTTTAGATTGGCAGATTCTCTTCAATTTCCATTTAAAATGCTTTAAGGAGATAGGAGAGGCAAGATAGTAGTGGAATAATAAAGTTTAAATTTCCCATGGTGTCCTCACAACCAAAGAGCAATTGGAATAACAAAAGAAAAATACCTTCCAAATGGTTTCAACAAGGTGATATAAGAAAATAAAACACAAACTCCAGGTTACAAATGACTGGGGTTAATAACAATATTCCTACAGAAAATCCAGAATAGAAGCAATCTATAACAGAGTAGATTTCTGAAAGATTCTAAACTTCAAAGAATACAGATATCACTTTTGCCCATACCCTCAAAAAAGAGTCAACTGACTAGTTCCAGAACACAACAATCAAAGGAAAGCTAGGTAGGAGAATTTAGAGTCTTCAATTTGTAAGTTAAAATGCTTTGAGCCTTAAGGGAAGGCCTGAGGCTGCTTAATCTAATCAAGTCCTTGACCTCTCTGAGATATTCACAGAAAGAAGAAACTCGCAACTGGAGAAGAGAAGCTGTTTTAATAATAGAAGAGGAAGTGGAAGTCCTCATTGTGAACTGGTTAGTTCATAAGTAAAATGAAGCAACAAGCACCAAGGTCAAAAATGATAACGAGGTATTTGCTCTGATCTCATTCAAGTATAGTCTGCACTTGGACTCAAGAGAAATACCTGAACTGGTGACAGTTTGATGCTAAGCATGTTATTCTTTTCCTCTTGTTAGGAACAACCTGAGAAAGCCTGAAGAGTTTTTTTGAGAAATTTTTGAAAAATTTTTTGAGAATGTTATTGAGGTCATATAATTTGATTGGATTGTCTCAGAGTCATGAAGGAAGTAAACCTATCCTGATTCCTCTCTACCCATGAACAGGAAGTAACATACAGACAAACAAAAAAATAAATAAGCACACCTTCCTCAAACCCAAATAAAAAAGGTTTAATGCCATATAAAAATTTAACACCATGTTCATACAAAATTATGTGGAAATGAAACAGAATACATGATAGATTTAAGAATATCCCTCGAGAATTTTTTAATCTGTAAAATAAGGTCATAAGAAGAGAAAATTTACAAACTAATTGAAGGTTGAGCTAAGGAAATAAGGTGAATAGAAACTATGGAAGACTAGTATAAATCAGTATGGGAATATGTCACAACTGTGATGGTTCAGCAATAGAAAGTTTTCAAAAACATTTTAAACAATTTGAATGAATGTGGGAAGTAGAAAGCCTGTGTAGAGTACATGTGGGGTAAGGTGTGGAGGAGGGAGATTTGGGATATTGGTGATGGGAATGTTACACTGGTGAAAGAGGGGTGTTCTTTATACGACTGAAACCCAACTATAATCATATTTTAATCAAGGTTTTTAAATAAAAATATTAATACAAAAATAAAAAATAAGAAAAAAGAAAAAGAAAAAATTAAAAAATTTAAATAAAATATATTTCAAAAATAAGCACATTAGAAGTAAAATAGTATAAAACACAGTATCAACAAAGATTAGAAAAATGTTTTTTTTTGTTTGTTTGTTTTTGGGCCACACCCGGTGACGCTCAGGGGTTGCTCCTGGCTAGTCGAGCTCCTAGCAGGCACGGGGGACCATATGGGGAACTGCGGTCCGTCCTAGGTTAACGCAGACAAGGCAGGCACCTTACCTCCAGTGCCACCGCCTGGCCCCTAGAAAAATGTTTTAATAATTTCTTTCTTTGTGATATAACATCATTTATCTTTATTTTATTTTTTATTTTAACTTATCATATTTTTATGCTGACATCAGATCCCAGGATTCATATATATAGGCATATATTCTTCTACTGAGTTACCTGTACATTCCTGGCTCAGCAAAAAAAGTTCTAAATGAACATGATCCAAATACTTTTAAAAGATAGATTTGAAAGAAATTAACAGCAAAATATTACACACACACATGCACACATGCACGCACGCACACACACACACACACACACACACACACACACACACACATACACAAATTATCAAAACCTAGAACTGAAATGATAGTACTATGGCCGGCATCCCAAATGGTCCCCCTGAGCATCATGGGGGAATGCTCACTGTGAGCAGAGCCAGAATTAAGATCTGAGCAACCTAGGTATGATATCCCCTAAAAAAAAATCAAAATAAATATTTGAAACTTTAAATGTTTAAGTAGTTAAACTCATCTTAAATTTGCATATTAAAAGGTCTTACTTATAGTGGGAAAATTAATAATGAATGGTTAATATAAAATATTCTAACAAAACTATGAGATTACAAGAAAACAAAAATCTTTTGAGCATGCAGTCAAAAGTAACATGTTACTTATAAGCAGAGAGAGTGCATAATAGATTAGTTAAACTGGCGCACTGGTGAGAATGAATGTGGAAATACCACCAATCATTCTTGAACAGCAGAAGTAAACTAAAACTATCTTGAATAGGTATGGAATGTGTATTCAATCTATAAGGGAAAGAAAATCAGAATGGCCTCATATTTAACAATAATACCTTAGAACAAAAGACAAAAATTAACTTAGTTAAATAGTCAAGAGGATAAAGTGTGAGAACAATATTTCATATATTTCTAAATTTATTTTCAAGTATAAATTATAGGAGCAAGAGATTTTATAACCAGGTTTTGTAACCAGTGATTGGAAAAATAACTAACATGAAGTCTAGTGGTGAGCAATGAATATATTTAATCCCAAAAGAGCAGAAATATGACAATTCATGTAATTTTTATAAAATGCTTCAAAAGGTAGGTATAATGCAGAGAATTTGGGGAATAGGAAAAAGCATATAAAAAGTGATACAGGAGCTGGAGTGATAGATAGTAGAGCAGTTAGGGCATTTTTCTTGCTTGCAGCTGACTTGGGTTGCAATTCATATGATCCTAGAGTACCACCAGAAATGATGCTTCAGCATAGAGCCCTTGAGTATCATTGGGTGTGATTAAAATACAAAAACAAAACAAAACAAAAGTAATATAAGCTTAATAACTTGGAGTGAATATTTGTTCAGGTAGAAAAAGGGAACATAAGATATTATATATTGGGGCTGGAACAATATATTGCACAGCGGTAGGGCTTTTTTGCCTTGCATGCGGCTAACAGAGGACGGACCCCATTTTGTATTCCAGCATCCCTTATGGTCCTCCGAGCCTACCAAGAGCAACTTCTGAGCGAAGAGCCAGGAGTAACCCATCAGAACTGCCCAGTGGAACAAAAACAATTAAAAATGAAAAGATATTATTTATTTCAATACTGTTCATACTAAAAACTAATAGCTAAGAAAGAGGGAATTCAATTTATGACTGAAAGGTAATGGGTGATTTTTTTTTTAATTTTAGTTGAGAGAGAAGAAAAACAATCAGAATGCAATAGTGTAAAACATGTACATGCATATGCACATAAAGCAAAACAAAGCACTTTTTGTTTCTTTTTGTTTGTTTCTCTGCTACACCTGGTTGTACTCCTGGCTTGGCACTCAGGAATCACTTCTGGCAATGCTGCAGAGACCATATAGATGACAGGGATTGAGCCTGGCTCAGTTGTGTGCGAGGCAAGTGCCTCTCTCATTAAATTTTATGACATTAAAGGTTACCATTCACAGTAAAATATTTTAGTTTGCAGAGAAAGCTTGCATAAAACAAATTGAATAAATAAAAACAAAATACTTATAGTTTATGGCAAATAAAAATTCTGTTAAGACAGAAGAGTTGACACAATGTCTAACATAAATCTTATAAATATATATTCTAAATTGCAGTAACAGAATAAATATTTTAGATGCATCAGTGAAAATTTTTATTTTGTTTCTTAAAAAGCTACCTGCTGATATTGACATATAATATATTGATAGGTTAATCTCATTAAGGTACACTTAAATTCAGATGTTCAAGCAGTGTCACAAATATCTATTTTAGTAACTAAGTCAAGCTTTTCTCTTTTAGCTCGATTCTCAGGCTAGTTATTTTTTCCCCTAAGAGGAAGAAAAGAAGATTTCTGGATGCTCTACTTGTTTTATACTGAAATAATAGATGGCAACTCTGTTCTCCAAATTTTTTATGAATCCCTGAAAAAAATTCTGATAACTTACCATTGTTCCCAAAATGCTTTGGAAGTTCACCAATGCCCAACCTGTGTCATTGGTCAAGATTTTTTTTGGGGGGGCCACACCAGTTTGTTTTTCAGGGGTTACTCCTGGCTAAGTACTTAGAAATTGCCCCTGGCTTGGGGGGATCATATTGGACACCAGGGGATCAAACCTCGGTCCTTCCTTGGTTAGCGCTTGCAAGGCAGACACCTTACCTCTAGCACCACCTCGCCAGCACCAGTCATTGGTCAAGATTTTAAATTTTACCCATTAAAAGTCTTTTCCACATCCTATAAACTATAATATGAAAATTTCACAATTATAAAAATATTAAATCTGGGACCCGGAGAGATAGCACAGCGGTGTTTGCCTTGCAAGCAGCCAATCCAGGACCCAAGGTGGTTGGTTCGAATCCTGGTGTCCCATATGGTCACCCATGCCTGCCAGGAGTTCTTTCTGAGCAGATAGCCAGGAGTAACCCCTGAGCACTGTCAGGTGTTGCCCAAAAATACAAGAAAATAAAAATAAAAAAAATTAGATCTGGGGCCTGAGCAATAGCACAGTGGGTAGTGCATTTGCCTTGCATATGGCTAAACTCAGGTTCAATCCATTTGCCTGCAGAAGTAAATTCTAACACAGAGCCAGGAGTAGCCCTGAGTGCTGGGTGTGGAAAAAATAGATAAATACAAACAAACAAAAAATTTTTAAACCAAAGCTTTCTTTTTAAAGTAATGTGATGAATAATGTGATAAAGAAATGTGATATAAAAGTACATATCAGCAGTTTGGAGAGGGAAAAGCTTAATATGATAAGATAGGGAGAAGTTTCTGAAAGATGAGTTAAATTCTCAAATTGAATTAAGTGGGAAGGGGAGATTATAAGTAGAGTGAGACAACCTACTTGGAAAGAGAATGACTTCATAGTGGGAAGCTTTGAGTAGTTTAATACAGATATAGATGAAGAGAAGTTGAGAAAACAGTAAAAACTAAAGATGAAAACTAAGTAAATGTAGACCATTGTTTTCAGAAGCAGAGCATACAGCAATACTGTGTTCTGAGGGACACAGGAATGATCCAGGCAGGATCACTTGTTTTTATTTGTTTCTTTTTTATTTGTTCACTTTTAAAAGATAGACGTCCAATAGGGGGTTAGTGAGGTAGTGAAGAAGACTTTTCTGAAAAGGAGACAATAGGTGAAGGTCTTACTTCATCATGCTCACCATTTCCTTTTTGTGCCACCTTGCCTTACACACTATAATCTTCTGCCAGTTGTCTTTCTGGGAAGTGAAACAATAAAGTCACAGGTATAAATCTATAGGGTAGAAAGAGGACAGAAGCCCTGTTATTGCTTTAACTTGGCATTTTTATGCACTGAGTGGCTTTCCCACCTTTTCTATGGCAGAAGATCCAGCTAATGACCTTCTCACGGATCTCAGCTCACGCCTCTTCTTTTCGTTTGTTTGTTTGTTTTTTTGGGTCACACCCGGCAGTGCTCAGGGGTTACTCCTGTCTCCATGCTCAGAAATTGCTCTTGGCAGGCACAGGGGACCATATGGGGCACCGGGATTCGAACCAATGACCTTTTGCATGAAAGACAAACGCCTTACCTCCATGCTATCTCCCGGGCCCCACACCTCTTCTTTTCTTATGCTCTCTCTCCATAGGCTTATCTGGTTTCTTAGCTCCTTCATTAGCTGAACTACTATTCATTAAGTTCCATTTAGTTGAAAACCCAGAGCCATTTCTTTTTCCTTCCTGGATCATTACGAATATTATAATTTTATAGGACCTAGACTTTATTTGTGAGCAATGAGAAGAGTTTTACTCAGCAACATTATACATCAGAGCTGTGCTCTAGAAAAATACCTCCAGCAACAGCTGGATAAGAATAAGAAAATGAGTCAGGAGGCAAATGTTAAGTAAGAGGGATGATGAATGTTTAAGCAAGAGGAGTGATCCAAAGAATGTGTTAGATTGGTAGGTATTAAAGAGGTAGCAGTGTCAATTTCTAATAACTAAATAGGAAAGTGATTGCACTAAAACATCACTTATTTTATTTATTTTTATGTTAGTTGTGGGGTTAATCTGGGGACCATGGCCCCATCCAACAATGCTTTAGGGACTATATTATGTTGTGAATCATACCATTGTGGAACATTCTAAGCTTGTGCTCTACCACTTAAATCACTGACATCTGGTCCTCAAGTTAACTTTTTTAATTAATTTTTACTTAGGTAACATTTGTTTACAACATAATATATTTCATGAACACTGTACATACATATATATCATTATCAGGCTTATCATCAAAAGTCTGGTTTCAATCAGTTGATCTAATTTACCTATTAAAGTGGAACAATTGTACAGTGATGAATGAAACACTTTTACAAGACCCTGTTAAGTCTGAGTGACTGGTTCATGTTCTCTTACATTCTGTTTTTTAATCCACGTTAAAGTTCAGTATTAAATGTTTTTCATGTGGCTTACTTGGAGAGCAGCCTAAGAGTGCAATAAATAGGAAGAGTTTTCAAAGGGATTAGTTGTTTCTGATGAATATATTCAAATAGCATGCAAAGAGGGATGAACTTAGATGAAAAAAAAAATGGAACATTGATTAGACATATAAAACAATGTTCTTTATAATACCAGTGGGTAGTTCTGAGTATACTGAGAACAAAATCTTAAAAGCAATTTGGGCTTAATTGTTTCCTAATTTACTATAATGCTATTATCTTCCCATTAACATTGATAATTAAGCCCCTATGAGAGGACAATGTTATGCCTCTCTTTCCAAACACAACAATTTCAGAATCAAAGAGAACAATTCTGGCCCTTTTAGCTATAATTTTTCTACTCTCATCACTACTTTTCTTCCTCAGGCCTTAGACATTAGGATCTTCAGGTTTCATCCAACCCATGTCCAAGGCATAAATATGATTGATTCTTTGATGTTTGTACCAGATAATTAACACCCATGCCAAATAATTATTCTGTCTCAGTCTAGTACAACTGTATTGTAGGCAGCACATCCAAAGACGAGGTAAGAGATGATGGTCCAAAAATTCTTACTTCAACTTTTTGTCCCCTGTGATAATATTATTTTTAGTGTTTTTTCAATGACTCCATTTATCATTAGGGTTATGCTTTCTCATACTCTATGCTTTTCCTGATCGACTTTGGAAACACTAGCTATGCAACATCTCAGACAAAGTAGTTAGGTGTTTCTTCTACACTTGAGAATTTAGCCATTCTCGCTCTAGCTATATAACACTATATAATAAACCAACTTAGAACTTAGAGTTTTTTGGTTTGCTTGTTTGTTTGATTGATTGATTGGTTTCTGGACCACACCTGGCAGCACTCAGGAGTTACTTCTGGCTCTGAGCTCAAAAATTACTCCTGGTTGGGGCCCGGGAGATAGCATGGAGGTAAGGCGTTTGCCTTTCATGCAAAAGGTCATCGGTTCGAATCCCTGTGCCGCAGATGGTCCCCCGTGCCTGCCAGGAGCAATTTCTGAGCAT
The DNA here is from genome assembly GCA_004027635.1 of Crocidura indochinensis. NCBI lineage: Eukaryota > Metazoa > Chordata > Mammalia > Eulipotyphla > Soricidae > Crocidura > Crocidura indochinensis. The sequence goes on from PVKC010011176.1 coordinate 16,847, forward strand.
GGAGCCAGGAGTAACCCCTGAGCACTGCCGGGTGTGACCCAAACACGAAAAAACAAAAATTACTCCTAGCATGCTAAGAAGTCTATAAGGGATGCTGTAGATCTGGGGTGGCGAACAAGTTCAACGCAAAGAGCCAAAATTTTAAACTGTGAGAGTCAGAGAGTCACACTACGCAGTGACCCGCCAAAGCAGACAAATGCTCACGCAAAAGCATATAGTTTTAACAATAATATATTAAACACATATTGCATTTTGCCATTTTGAGTGAGGGTCAAAATCCTGCAGTGATGGTGAGGTTGTGCTGCGTCCTCCACACTCAAAACTAACGGCAGATGTGACACAACATGTGACACATGGGTCCCCCACTTGCTAGCCTGTGCAGTTTTTTCCCAGGGATGGGAGACAGGAGGACACAGCCTGGGGGTGGGACTACGCGCTAGGAGATCTCACCTCAGAGGTCCCTCCTCAGAAGGAGCAGAACAAAATCCAAACTTGGCAAAGAGCCACAGTAAACCAAATAATGATAAGAGGCAAAGAGCCGCATTCATTTTGGCCTGGAGCCGCATGCAGCTCGAGAGCTGTGTGTTCGCCACCCCTGCTGTAGATAGAGCCAGGGTAGGTCATGTGCAAGGCAAATGCCCTATCCACTTGTGCTATTGCTCTTGCCCAAGAATTTAGAGTTTTAAACATTATTTTTTTTAATTTTATGATTTTAAGGATAGGAATTAAACAACACTCACATATGTATTCCTTTCCATTTTACATGACTTAATCTGAGATTCTCCCTATTGATATTCAGCTAGGGTTTTCTGTTTCTGGTAAATGCAAGATAACATAGCTTATATCCTAACATCTTTGAGAGATGAGAAGACAAATGGATCTATGTAACTTTATTCTCATGCAATCTAGGTCAGTTTGACAGTTAGTCTATATTAGTTGGACATTCACAGTGATTTAGAATTCTAAGTGTAACATAGCAGTTAGGAGAGCACGCATAGTTTATGTACCTGGCACCCTTAGACAATATTCTATATGTTGTAACAGCTACAAGTATATCTACAATGAAGGGGTGTGACTTAGACCCCATGAAGAATAAAAATGTCAAAGAACTGAGCCAATGTGTAGAAACTACCACTTGCTTTAGATACAAATCCTCTAACTTTAGTTATAGAAATAACTGTTGAATGCAAATGCCAAACCTGCCTCTCAGAGGAGTAATTTAAGTTCAACAAAATATAGTTATTGAGTTTAAATAGTTTTCTGTTTTAAAAAACTGAAGATTTAAAATACAAATCTTCACAAGATTCTCAGGACCTTTAAAGGGCTAATGTGTATTGGAGATCTCCACAAGTAGAATATAGAATCATGGGGTGTCATTTTCCAAAATATTTTGACATTGAATTTCTGAAAGCTATACTCCTATACCATATTTTGGCATATTACTTTCAGCATACCAAGGTGGCACTCATAGCAACATGATCTATGGAATTTACAACTTAGATAATGAATAAGTCAAAAAGAAAAGGAACAAATTACACAGTCTTTCATATTCCAGCAACTTTAAAGGAACAGAGTAAAAAGAGATTTCTGAAGAATAAAGTAGACAAGGTTTTTCAAACAACTCAAATAACTGGCAGACGACTAAGGTTGAGTGGGCAACAAAAGGGTTATCCTAGGTTAGAGAAGTAAACTCATAGATGTCCCAGTTTATATGGAAGTAAAAATAAGTACTTACTTCAAGAAATACTAGTTATTAACTAACCAGACTCTTTTACAGGTTTTCTTTCAGTCTTTCTGAACATCTTAATTAAAATTTAAAATGACTGACAATTTAAGCTTTCTTGAAAACTAGAAAAGCATTCTCCAAAGTCCATAGAGTGTGCATTGTCTTGAAATCCTTGCTTCAGGCAAAGTAACCCCATAAAACAGTAAGATATTAATTATTTATTATAGGACTGGCAAGGGAAGAAGCCAAGGTATAGGGCCTCTTTTACTTTGGGGATTTAGGTTTGCAAGTTACAGGACAGAAGGGAAATAAATTTGAAATTACAGGAAATAAGAGACAGGAAATTTTAGTTTTGGTCAAAAGCCATAATGTCTTTTGGTAAAATCCATTTGATGTGCCTCAGCTATAACTGAAGGGGGTTGTGGAGTCTATTAAGCTGTTTCAGGAACTGAGTATATTCTTCTGTAAAGATATATGGCTTCCTATTACTTCCAGCATATTAAGGTGTCATTCACAAACAAGATGATCTACAATATTCATCATTCATGACTCACTTCTATACAGATTGGGAATAGTACCCAGAAAAGACACACATAGAGCCAAAATTAAAAACTCAGAAAACTGAAGGGTCTGTTTTTGATTTGGGAGCAGGATAAGGATGCAGGAAGCTGTCCCAACTGTAAAAGGACTTCTAGATGTCGCATTTTGTGATGGGAACATGTATGAAGGATGAGAGAAGAGCCAGATGCATTTTGAGTGTGTGAAGTTGGTAGCAGAAACTGTTTTACATACTTCATACCCTCCTGGACCTATGCATTGCTACATTGAGGACAATGTTACTGAACGAACATGGCATCATTCCCACTGCCATGCTGCTTTCCTGCAGAGGCTGTAAACTCTAGAGCAAAAGTATGAATACTGAGTCCCCAGTAAGTCAAGCACAATATAGCAGGTTTTAAATAATTATTTATTAGACAAGTGGCACATAAGACCATGGTTCATCTGATCAGCAAAGGTTCCAGCTGATGTGACACATGTTCAGCAGAACCTTCTTAATGTCCTTGCTAATGCTAAGTCCCATAATGATTGGTTCATTTGTCAAATCTCTTCAGAGGCAAATAGGTTTGTTTCTAAAATCTGGAAGGAGGGTTTTCTGCAGAAAAGAGTCAAATGATCCTTGTGAGAGAATGGTGTGTGGGTGGGGGGAACTCTCTGGGATAAAGACATACTTTAACAATAATCTTCAATGCCAATTTCTTAGTAAAGTAAGTTGAGTGTATTCTAAAGGATTTGTCCCCATAGCCCTGATTTTCTAGGTCCCTTTTCTCTTGCAAATCATAACTTTATTCTCTGGTCATCTACAAAGATCACAAGGACTTCACCCAGAGCGTGACTAGATTCCATACCCCCTTGGAATGAAAGCACAAATCGAGAAAATTGTTACTGCATAAAAGCCATTTTATATTTACAGAAACAAAATACAATTTTGGAAAGGACTTATAAAAGTAACACAGAAACGTCATTTTGTTGTTGTTGTTGTTGTTTTTGTGCCACACCTGACAGTTTTCAGGGGTTACTCCTGACAGGCTTAAAGGACCATATGAGATACTGGAATTGAATCCTGGTTGGCCACATGCAAGGCAAATGTCCTACAAAATGTGTTATTGCTCCATCCCCATAAATTTCATGTCAGCGATGTTTATAAGTATATACACAATTTAAAAAAATCACATTTCAAGAATGTTAAATAAAATGCTTATTTATTCACATATGTTACTTTTCAAGATCATCACTCTTTCAGGACAAATCTTTTTTGAGGGTGCACAGTGGCTGACAGCACAAACAAGCACTGAGGAGAAAGAAGTGGAGAACAGTGGTTATTCATTTGAGACACATTCTGGCCAACCCCCTGAAAGACGAGAAGTGTGGGCGAGAAAGATAGCGCAAGTCAGACAGTGTCACAGATGGGATTGTTATGGGTCACCTCTTTCATTTCTTTCCAGCCAGTGGTTCTCATACTGTGAAGGTGCCATTGCACTCTTGCCATGAACTAGAAAAAAAATTATAAAAATGAAAAAAAGGAAAGAAGGAAGAAGGAAGAAAGGATGAAAGAAAGAAACAGCATTATGAAAAAGTATAAAAGTACTGTCAAAATAAAATTTTCACAGTCATATTTTCTTTTGTGACAAAATATGGGTATTAATTAGGCTAATAAATATCCTGTTTTTAAATTTATGCCTTAGGTGCATAGCGATTTATTAAATTGCTAAAGTTAGTTATCTTTTCATTAACTATCAATCCACCATAAGAAATCGTTACACTGGTGATGGGTGGTGTTCTTTACATGACTGAAACCCAAACACAATTATATATGTAATCAAGGTGTTTAAATAAAATAAAAATAAAAAAATTACTGTTTAAGAATAAAAAAAAAGAAATTGAAAAAAAAGGAAGGGGAATATTTAGCTTGGAGAAACAAAGAATTCATGACAAACCTCTAAATATGTGTGTGCTTAGAAGAGCTGTATTAATTGTCTGGTTCTTTAAAATATATAAATAAAATGGAATGAAGTGAAAGAAACTTTTTCTCCCATTCAGTCTTGCATAATATCTATTTATCCCCTGATTCATCCCCTGATCAAATGCTCAACTCATATCCTATTGTCTATTTCATTTTAGCCTTTCTCTAAAGCAAAGCTAGTTAAACTAGTTCATTTCTAAATCATATTACAGCAAAGGTTCTGAGTCACCTGGAATTTTAAATTTACCTGTAGATTTGAAATACTCATCACAGGTTCTCCGATTTCCAATTTCCAGGTGTTCTTCAAAACCTCACAAATTTTAAAATATGTATAAAAACTAAAAACGAACAAATAAATACAAAATAAAATAAAACATATGTATACATATATTATGCACATATAGAAAAAATAAAATAGATAAATATAAGTAGGTAGATGATAGATTTTATATAGAGAAAGAGATAATGGATATCAACCACAAGAGATATATCTTACCTAAAAGGAAAATATTTTTTTCAGTTTAAAGAAGTTGTTTATTTTTTTTGGGGGGGGTCACACCCAGCAGTGCTCAGGGGTTGCTCCTGGCTCCACGCTCAGAAATTGCTCCTGGCAGGTTCAGGGGATCACATGGGATGTTGGGATTCAAACCAATGACCTTCTGCATCAAAGGCAAATGCCTTACCTCCATGCTATCTCTCCAGACCCTGAAGTTGTTTATTTTTTTAACAATTTTCTAAAATGCTTACAATTCCTTCAGTCATTTCTTTCTTTCTTTTTCTCTATTTTAGTTTTTGAAATATCTTTATTTAAGCACCTTGATTACAGACATGATTGTAGATGGGTTTCAGTCATATAAATAACACCACCCCCTTCACCAGTGTAACATTCCCATCACCAATGCCCCAAATCTTCATCCTCCCCGCACTCCCTTGCTGTCCCCCATCTGTATTTGAGGCAGGCTTCTACTTCCCTCATTCATTCACATTGTTTTGATAGTTCTCAATATAGTTATTTTTTAACTGCACTCACCACTCTTTGTGGTGAGCTTCATATTGTGAGCTGGACCTTCTAGCTTTTATCTCTATTGTCTCTGAGAATTATTACAATAATGTCTTATTTTCCTTAAAACCCATAGGTGAGAGATAGCATTCTGTGTCTATCTCTCTCCCTTTAACTTATTTCACTCCACATAGTAGATTCCCTATACATCCATGTATAGGAAAACTTCATGACTTCATCTCTCTTGATAGCAGCATAACATTCCATTGTGTTTATGTACCACGGTTTCTTTAGCCATTCATCTGTTGAAGGGCATCTTGGTAGTTCCAGTGTCTAGCTATTGTAAATAGTGCTACAATGAATATAGGTGTGAGGAAGGGATTTTTGTATTGTATTTTTGTGTTCCTAGGGTATATCCTAAGAGTGTTATAGCTGGATCATATGGGAGTTAAATTTCCAGTTTTTGGAGGAATCTCCATATTGTTTTCCATAAAGGTTCTACTAGACAGCATTCCCATCAGCAGTAAATTCAAGTTCCTTTCTTCCCACATACTCACCAGCACCAATTGTTCGAATTTTTTTTGTGATATGTACTAGACTCTGTGGTACCTTATTGTTTTGATTTGCATCTCCCTGATGATAAGTGATGTGGAGTATTTATTTTCATGTGCCTTTTGGTCATTTGTATTTCTTCTTAGAGGAAGTGTCCTCATTTCTTATCTTCATTTTTGATGGGATTGAATGTTTTTTTCTTGTTAAGTTCTGTCGGTACCTTGTATATTTTTTATCTTAGCCCCTAATGTGATGGTTATTGGGTTATTAGTTACTCCTATTCTGTGGGTGCCTTTTGAATCATAGCACTATTTCCTTTGAGGTGAAGAATCTTCTCAGCTAATATAGTTCCATCTGTTTATCTCTACTTCCACATTTTTGGAGAGTGCTCTTTACTCCTTAACAATGCCCTTAGTCTCAATATCATGGTGTGTTATACCTACATATACTTCTATGTACCTTATAGTTTCAGGCCTGATATCAAGGTCTTTAATCCATTTTGATTTGACCTTTGTGCATGGTGTTAGATGGAGGTCTGAGTTTGCTTTTTTACAAGTGACTGACCAGTTGTCCCCACATCACATGTTGAAGAGACTTTCCTTGCTTCATTTTACATTTATTGCCCCTTTATCAAAAATTAATTGATTGTATATCTGGGGGACAGTCTCTGAATACTCAAGTTTATTCCACTGATCTGATGGTCTGCCTTTATTTCAATACCATGCTGTTTTAATGACTACAGCTTTGTAATACAATTTAAAGTTGAGGAAAGCGATGTCTCCCATATCCCTTTTCCCAAGGGTTGATCTAGCTATTAGGGGGTGTTTATTGTTCCACATGAATTTTAGGAGTTGTTGATCTACTTCTTTGAAGAATGTCATGGATATATTTAGAGGGATTGCATTAAATCCGCACAATGCTTTGGGAAGTATTATCATTTTAATAATGTTAATCCTCCAAGTCCATGAGCAAGGTATGTGTCTCCATTTTTATGAGTCTTCTTTTGGTTTGTTTTTTTCTCTGAAGTTTCAGGAAAAATTCAGCTTTATTTCACTGTCCTAACTGCCATGTGCATTGTGCATTTTTCCACATGTCTTCTAAGCTAAGCACTATTAATCAGTCTTCTTTAGCTACCCTCCATCCATCCTAGCTACCTATGATTTCTCTCTCTCTTTCTCTTCTCTTTTATTTCTTGAAGCAGAGTTTTGCAGTTTTCTTTGTATAGGTCCTTCACCTCTTTGGTTAAGTTTAATCCAGGGTATTTGCGTTTGTGTGACACTAATGTGAATGGGTTGTATTTTTAATGTCATTTTATATCTATTATTATTGGTGTATAAGAAGGCCATTGATTTTTCATGTTAATTTTGTAGCCTGCTACTTTGTTTTTATGAATCTATTGCCTTTAGACGCTTTTTGGTAGAGCCTTTAGGGTTTCCTAAGTATAATATCATGTCATCTGCAAACAGTGTGAGCTTGATTTCTTCCTGCTCTATCTGGATGCCCTTGATATCTTTTCTAGCCTAATAACTAGGGCAAGTACTTACAGCAGTATGTTGAATAGGAGTGTTGAGAGAAGGCAGCCCTGTCTTGTACAAGAGTTTAGAAGAAAGGCTTTTAATTTATCTCCATTGAGAATAATATTTGCATTGGCTTGTGGTAGATGACCTTGACTATATTGAGAAAAGTTCCTTTCATTCCCATCTTGATTAGTTTTTACCAAGAATGGGTGTTGGACTTTATTGAATGCTTTTTCTGCATATTGATATGATCACGTGGTTTTTATTTTCCTTTTGGTAGATATGGTGTATTATGTTGATTGATTTACAGATGTTAAACCATCTTTGCATTTTTGGAATGAATCCTACTTGCTCATGGTGATGAGTCATGGATCCAAGTTGCCAGAATTTTGTTGAGGATCTTTGCATCTGTGTTCTTCAGGGATATTGGTCTGTACTTTTCTTTTTTCTTTTACTTTTTTTTTTTTTGCAACATTTCTGTCTGGTTTGGGTATCATGGTGATGTTAGCTTCGTAGAAACTATTTAGGAATGCTTTTTTCAATTTCATGAAAGAGCCTGAAAAGGATTGGTTGTAGTTTCTCTTAAAATATTTGAACGACCTTTAATTGGAAGGAGAAACGAGAGCACGCTCTGCACCATCCTAATCTGCAATATAGGACATGCAGATTCCAGGATCTTTAATACAGAAACATGATACCAACAACAGAGTCAGCGTGGAAGATAAGGGTGTGTTGGCACTACAGACAATGACTTGGATTGGGCAATCTAGTATGCCTGGAGCCTAGAGCTGGTCTTAT
>PVKC010011177.1:0-24962 GCA_004027635.1 Crocidura indochinensis
CTCCATACTATCTCTCTGGCCCTAAACTGATTCTTGTAGAAATAAGTTACTGCCATTCTTAGAACCAAAGATACAGATTTATCATTACAACATATTGATTAACCTTTAAATTTTCATTTAATAATTACACAATAATATTTTGGTGATATAACTTGACTTATTTTCCAGTCAGTTAACTTATCTCTGTATTCAAGATACTAGAAGACTATGACCTTTTGAGGCTCACAGAACATCAGAATATATGGCCATTGATTTACTTGTGTACCTGTCCACCCAGCCATTCATCTATCCATACATAAATACACTCAGCAAAAGAAATATATGAGATAGGGAGCTATCTGCATGGTCCCAAGCACCTCTGAATATGGTCCCTTCTCAAATTATGCATCAAAAACTTGTGGTGTGGGGCCGGGCGGTGGCGCTGGAGGTAAAGTGCCTGCCTTCCCGCGCTAGCCTTGGACGGACCGCGGTTCAATTCCCCCGTGCCCCACATGGTCCCCCAGGCCAGGGGCGACTTCTGAGCGCATAGCCAGGAGTAATCCCTGAGCATCACTGGGTGTGGCCCAAAAACAAAAAAAACAAAACAAAAAAAAAAACTTGTGGTGTTAGGTGTTATACATAGCAATGTCAATATTAATGTGTCTCAGATCAGGATCACAAACGGTACTATGAAAAAACATGAATTTAACTGGACTCAACAATATGTAGGAACAACTTTTAAAAAATATTTATATCTTGTATTGTGTCAGCTGGAAGATAATAGTCAGAACTGAATCTTGTCTGTATAAAACACAATATTTTCTTTTTTTTTGCTGTGGTTTAAGAGAAAGTCTTGCTGTATGTGTTGTGTTAAATGGTCATCAACAACTTGGAAAGCCAGTATACCATTAAAAAACAATTCTGCCAGCCAGAATTATATATCATGATCAAGTTCTAACATGTAAATCTTGGCTGTGTTTGAACAGCCACTAATCCCACACCCTGGGGGGGGGGGGTATAATGAGTAGGAAAAAGAGATAACAATAGAATGCAAATTGTGTCATCATTTCTGCAACATTTTCACCCTTCTTTCCAAACGTTTATTTTTGCTCACTTGGGTATCATGAAGAGCGTGTTCCAACACAATTTTTCTGAATCGTTGCCAGGAAGTCAAGTTTATCTTTAGCATCATCTCTGGGCAAATATCATAGACTGAGAAAAAAGTAGTTTGGTGCCAAAAACTGAAACCTAAGTCTTGTAGAGCCTGAGCTAAAAATGCAAAGAGCTAAAATACAAGCCTAATGTTGCTGGTTTAGTTTCCCTTAAAAATAGAATTTCTATTTAGATAAGAGGCAAAAGTATAAAGAGGATAAACTTCAAGTATCTAATTCTTTGGATCCAATATGACCTTGATCAAATGCTGCGTGATTGAATTATTATTTTTGTTTGTTTTCAGGCTCTACCCAGCAGTGTTTAAGGTTCACTCTAGTGAGCTCAGGGTATCACATAGGGTACTAGGGTTTGAATCTGGATCAACCATGCAAAAGGCAAGCACTGTGCTTGCTGTACAGTCTCTCTGACTTCAGTGATCACTTTTTTTTGTTTATTTGTTTGTTTTGTTTTTGGGCCACACCCATTGTACTCCTGGCTAGGCACTCAGAAATCATCCTGGCTTGGGGGACCATATGGGATGCTGGGGGATTGAAATGCGGTCCATCCTAGGCTAGTGCTTGCAAGGCAGATGCCTTACCTCTAAAGCCACCGCTCCGGCCCTGATCCCCATTCTTTGAATAAGTTTACACTTTGCTCCCACTTAGACTCAGAGACTAAGAAAATTAGTCACCACTCTTAATCTATTTTTACATCTAAAAGAATAAAAACATTTATCTTTACAGGGATCTATGGCAATAAGTGTGACAGCATATTACAAATTTTAAAATGAGTATGAAGTTTACAACTGTTACTTAGAAAACTTTACTTTCTTTAATGTTTGGGGCTATATCTGGTGATGTTCAGGACTTATTCCTGTTTCTGTGCTCAGGGATTACTTCTGGCAGGGTTTCATGAAAAAAATGTGGTGCTCAGGGATCAAATTGGGATTCGCCATATGCAAGTCAAGTGCCTTAAATCTTTTACTATTTCTTTGGACCTAGTTTTCTTTTCTTTATCTTAGAAATAGTCAAATTAACCTCTTCTTTTTAAGTTAAAAACAGTGGTTCAGGGGCCCGGGAGATTGCATGGAGGTAAGGCGTTTGCCTTTCATTCAAAAGGTCATCAGTTCGAATTCCAGTGCCTCATATGGTCCCCCGTGCCTGCCAGGAACAATTTCTGAGCATGGAGCCAGGAGTAACCCCTGAGCACTGCCGGATGTGACCCCCCCCCAAAAAAAAAACAACAACAACAACAACAAAAAAACAGTGGTTCAGTACAGAGATAAAATAAAACTAACAAACAGTCCATAAATCTAGACACTACCTAAATTTAAAACTATAATAAGACTTCAAAATCCTTCTTTTATGCTCTTTATACTACACCACTTCAAATTGTCCTGCATAGACTCCAATATGGTCTTAAGCAAAGCAAAAACAAATTGACTTTCTTTCACTAATCAGTAAACACAATCCATATAGAATAAAAATAAGATGATAAATGATGTTAAATGATGAACTATTAGAACTGTTCATTCAAAATTTTATGTTGATTGCCTGTAATGTGTAAGGAACTATTACAGGGTTAAAGCAATAAAGACAAAAATCATGTCCCTGACATGAAGGAACTAAGTTTCCAAGCAGTGGTGGAAGTTATGGAATCTAATGTATATCTCCTCAGAGAGACTACAATCAGGAGAAGAAACTAGCTAAATATACTTTAAATAGAAGAGCTTTATTTAACTCTGTTTTTAAAGTATATTTAAATAGAATACAAAACAAAGTATATGCTATTTTTTTTTTGGTTTTTGGGCCACACCAGTGACGCTCAGAAGTCGCTCCTGGCTTGGGGGACCATATGGGATACGGGGGATCGAACCGTGGTCCGTCCTAGGCTAGCGCAGGCAAGGCAGGCACCTTACCTTCAGCGCAACTGCCCGGCCCCGAAGTATATGCTATTTTTAAGCCATAAATGAACTGGGATTTTAACTGAAATCTTTAAAATAGGACTATTAAGGATGGTTCAACTCATGGAAGTCACTCAACATAATACATCAACAAAAGGAAAATTAAAAAAAGACCTGGTGGGGCCCGGGAGATAGCATGGAGGTAAGGCATTTGCCTTCCATGCAAAAGGTCATCGGCTCGAATCCCGGTGCCCCATATGGTCCCCCGTGTCTCCAGGAGCGATTTCTGAGCATGGAGCCAAGAGTGACCCCTGAGCACTGCTGGGTGTGACCCAAAAACCAAAAAACAAACAAATAAACAAACAAATAAACAAAAAAACACCTGGTCATATAAATAGATGTAAAGAAAGCATTTGATAAGGTATGACACCATTCATGATAAAAAAAAAAGCTCTCAACAAGATGAAATGAAAGGAACTTTTCTAAATATAGTCAAGGCCATTTACCATAAGCCTCTCAATGGAGAAAAACAGAAAGCCTTAAGGTCTGGCATAAGAAAAAGTAGCTTCTCTCACCACTCTTATTTAACATTATACTGGAAGTACTTTCCATAGCAATTAAGACAAATATATTAAGAGAACTCAGATAAGAAAGGAAGAAATCAAGCTCTCACTGTTTCCAAATGACATGACACTATACTTAGAAAATCCTAAAGATTCTACTTAAAAGCTTCTAGAAATAATAGTTTCATAAATCAAAGTGGCATCCTACAAAAAGAGTGCAAAAAACCAAATAACCTTTGTTACACAAATAACAATAGAGAGAAATACATATTAAGATTTACAATAGAACCATAATTTAATAGAACACAATAGAACCCATTCACAATAGAGCCACAGAAATTCAAATACGTTAGAGTTAACTTAACTAAAGAGGTGAAGGGCCTACACAAAGAAACTCCAAAACCCTACTTCAAGAAATAAGAAGACACAAGGAAATGAAGACATATGCCCTATTCATGAATTGGTAGGATTAACATAATTAAATGGCAATAATAATCAGGGAGATGCAAATCAAAACAAGATATCATCTTATGCCACAGAGACTGGCACACATCAAAAAGAACAAGAACAACCATTGCTGGAGTTGATGTAGGAGGAAAGGAACTCTCATTCACTTCTGGAGGGAATGCCATCTATTCCAGCCTGTCTGGAAAACAATATGGCTATTTCTTAAAAAGCTGTACATTGAGCTGCCTTATGATCTGGCAATGTTACTCCTAGGGATATACGTTAGGGCCTAGGACCACAAAAACACAATACAACAATGCCCTCTGCACTTCTAGTTCATAGCAGCTCTATTTACAACAGCCGGAATCTGGATACAACACAGATGCCCAACAACAAATGAGTAGCTAAAGTACATCTATACATGTACATCTATGCAATGGAATACTTGCAGCTATACAATGGAATACCTTGTAGCTATAAAATGGAATACTATGTTAGTAAAATGAAGTCATGAAATTTGCTTATACATGGATGGATTTGAAGACTATTATGTTGAGTAACATAAGTCAGAGGAAGAGAGATAATCACAGAATAGTGTCACTCTTCTGTGGGATTTAAGACACAAGGACCAGATAGATGAAGTTTACCACAAGGGTGGTAAGCACATTCAGAGAAATAACTGCACTACCATTTGCCATGACAATGATAGAAAGAGAAATACGATGCCCGTCTCTATGATAGGCAAGAGATGGGGGAGGAGGAAAATGGGATACATTGGTGGTGAGAATGTTACACTGGTGAAGGGAGGTTTGTATTTTATGGCTGAAATCCAATTATGAACATATTTGTAACTATGGTGTTGGAGTAAATATTTTTGTTTTGTTTTGGGGCCACACCTGGTGACGCTCAGAGGTTATTCCTGGCTATGTGTTCAGAAATCGATTGCTCCTGGCTCAGGGTACCACACGAGACGCCAGGGGATCAAACCATGGTCATCCTAGGCCAGTTGTGTACAAGGCAAATGTCCTACTGCTGCACCACCACTCTGGACCCTTATGTAATTATTAAAATATAAGATAGGACTATTTAGTCTTCTATTTTCTCTGAACATCAATATTGAATGTACAACTGACAAAAAAGCCAGCAACAATGAATGATTTCTTTTGCATGCAAGGTACAAGGTACAGTTAGCTCTTAAACTACCTCATGCTTAGGGGAGTTGACCCTTGTGCTATCAAACAATTGTGTAACTTATACCTGACCAACAGTGGTTTGGGTTCTACATCCAGGGGTTCAATAAAGTGACATACACTGATCCTGGATAAATATGTTAGTGTGGAACACATGGAGAGAAGAACACTTTTAAGTGGCCCCAACCAGTTTTAATCCATATTTTTCAATGGTCATTGCTATTTCTCAACTGTTTACTTATCCCATTTCTGCCTGAAATTGATCTAATCCAAAATTTAGCATTAGCTTCTCCTGAATATGAGATTAACTGATTTGGATGTCATTGCAGAGATTTTAAAGTAGTCCTTTCATGAAAAGAAAAGTAAAGGAAAGAAGAGGAAAGGAAAGGAGAGGGGAAGAGAAGAGAGAGGAGGAAAAGATAGGGGAGAAAAGAATAGGGAAGGGAAGAGAGGGGATAGGGGAAGGGAGGAGAAGAGAGAAGAGGAGAGAAAAAGCCAGGGTGATTGTATAGCAAGTAGGCATTTGCTTTGCATGCAGCTGACATGGTTCGATCCTCAGCATCCTATATGGTTCCTTGAGCACCTTCAGGGCTAATTTTTGAGCTCAGAGTCAGGAATAACTCCTGTGTGCTGTCAGGTGTGTCCTGCTACCAAAACAAAAGAAATGAAAAAGAAAAAAAGAGAAAAGTTCTGGTAAAATGTACTGCTTGCATTTTCTAATGACAAGAATTCCCCTTTTTACTTCCCACACTTCTTCCCTGTGGCAAGCAATGAACACAACCCAGCCCCTCCAGCTAGCCAGAAACAGATTTCAAGCTAGTACTGAAAAGGTTTGCTGTTAGAAAGCTTTGGAAATTCTAAATATTGCTTGTACTGGACAATCCTCAGATGTCTCCAAATGTGGGAGCCTCATTCCTATTCTTCAGTCACATCATTTTGAAATCAGAACCACCACTCTTCTCTTGACATGAAATACACCATCCTTCCCTGAATGAGCGCACATTTTTACTGGCTAATGGCTGCATTTTCACTCATCTTGAATTTCTTTAATCTTTTGTATTAAAAAGTTTCATAATAAAAGATGAGTTATCAGAATCTATAGATAACATAAGATCCTTACTGTATGTACATGACTTTTGTCATTGTTGACTTGTGCAGATAAGTCTTTATCAAAAATATCTTTATACTCCTGTTCCTTCCACCCCCAACATTTATGAAACTGCATAATCTATCATAATCAATTTTTATTTCTATAATTTACACATTACTAAAATTCAAACATAATTAAAAGAAAAATAAGACACTTGAGAAAATAGTTCAGTGATCTTATCTTCTGTCAACCTCTAAGTGACTAGCCAAATGGTTGACTTCTAGACTCTCAGAAAATTGAAATAAAATTTAAATATTATTTTCCATTTTTATGATACTTAAAAATTATTTAGATATCAGACTCAGGTAATGACCAATGGGTCTGAATTCCACCATTTTTTTTTCATTAAATCTCTAATTACACTTGTAGAATACTAAATCTAGGAGAAATATCTCAACTCAGTTCCTTTAAACACATACTCAAATTGCTCCATTAACTTTTATCCCATCATAAGTGAGAAATTATGTAATTGCACATTTTCTTTCCCTCCAGATAACAAAGCAGAGAAGATAAGCTTTCAAGTAGTCCCAAAGGTTTTCCCAAGAGCTCACACACTATTTTATACTTTTCTAAAAGAGGGGTCTCATAATGGATTGGAGTAGGATCACATAGGTCCCTGGTGATCTGTCATATCAGAGAAACAGTACAGGTTAAGGATGGAGTGCTATTCATTTCAGTCAAACTAAAGCCTCTATTGCTTCATCTATCTTTAAGAATTATAATGACCAACAAATAATAATCTCAAGAATAAGTAGAAGTATTCTTAAAATTCTAGAAAATAAAAGGCCATCTTCTTTCCCAGTCTCCTTAGATCACTGTGCTTTCCATACAGACACATAGAGACATACACACACAATTGCCATTGACAGAATACTCATCTTGATATTATTTTGGCCAATGATTTACCTGAAAAGGATAAATTGCAGGCAATTTATAAATTATAAATTTATAAATTGCTTCAACTCAAAACTTAATTTTTTGAGAAAAATTTGTGATGTCATGCACAAAGCAATGTAAATACAAAAAAAAATCTATTCTTTTTGAAAGGAAGAGCTTATAGTAAAACTTATTAGGTTCAGCATTAATAGCCATTTTTCTTCCCTTTTTCTCAGTGTTTTGATCCAAATATGATCTTTACAAAACTTTCACTTAACTTTTTCTCACATTTCTTTTTTTTTTTTTTTTTTTTTTTTTTTTTTTTTTTGGTTTTTGGGTCACACCCGGCAGTGCTCAGGGGTTACTTCTGGCTCCATGCTCAGAAATTGCTCCTGACAGGCACGGGGGACCATATGGGGCACCGAGATTCGAACCAATGACCTTTTGCATGAAAGGTAAACGCCTTACCTCCATGCTATCTCCCGGGCCCCTTTTTCTCACCTTTCTCTCATTAATAGCTTCATAAAGTATGCAGAAAAAGCTATCTTAATTCTTATCATTAGCTGATATAACTCCTATAAAACACTTTGGATTTAATTCAAATCAACATTCAAAATGTCTACTGATGTGACTCAAGTCACAAAGTCAGTCCCCTTTATCTCATGCCTCCCTCATCAGCTTGAAACCTTTTTCATTTCATTTCTTCAACATACCTCTAGATTTTGCACACAATATTTCTTGTATTTGAACTACCCTTTCATCAATTCATGTGTGGCTCATTCATTCTCAACATTTTTCTCTTGGCTATGTAAATTCAAGTTCAATCATTTCAACCCACTCCACTACTACCATAGCACATCAGCTGTATTTGTTACAGTGAAATTTATAATGACTCCATTTGCTGAGGTTTATTGTATTTTGCCCATATCAATAAATTTGCAAGCTTCATGAAAGATAGGATGGGTGCCATAATTAGAACCCTCCTGTATAAAATAGACCAAGGAGCAACAGAGGTTTGGGTTCCATTCCACCACAACCTGTGGCTTGCACTCTTCAACCTTTATTTAACACATGATTTTCACACAGTACCGATAAAGAATTTTTAAAAGTACAAATCTCTTTTGTTACAGATTTAGAATGTGCTGCAGACTTCTGTTCACCCCAGGATAGAAACCAAATCCTCAATTCACAGTTTTATTCCTGGCAGTATGATGCCTGTCCTAATCTCTTCTTCCCTCCCCAGACTTCACATCCAGCCAGCTGATCTCTTTCTTAATTCTATGAAAGTTTCATGTTTCTTTTGCTTTTGGATCCTTGTTTCTTTCTGCTATGCTCACACTTATAACTCCATTTCTAATGTCTTATGTTCTTAATCTTATTGAGCTACTGTGACTTATAGTACTATTATGAATGCTGGTTTCATGTAGATGTCCTTCCAATACCAGGCCACCACCAGTGTACCCACTTTCCTCCACTAGGATCCTAATGGCCCCTTTTGCTTATGACCCTAGAAACTCAGTTCTGTGGACCAACTTATTCTCTGGTTCAATTGCCTTTGGTCATTTGTTATTTCCTCATTATACATATTTAAATCTTATATAGGAGATTCTGTATCTATCCCTTTTCTTCTTACTGACTTCACTTCAGAATGCTACTGTTTGTTGCATCCATGTCACAATAAATTTGCCTTTCTTACAGTTGTATAATATGTCATTGTACATATAGCACAACCTCTTGATACACGTATATGATGTTAGGTGGATTTTCTATCTTAGCTATTGTACTAAGAACTACCAAACATTCACAAAGTTCCTGGATAAGCAATTTAAAAATCCAATAAATGTATTCCAAAAATAGGAAGAGGAGATGAATAGAAACTTCCCCAAGGAAGACATCCAGATGGCCAATAGATATGAAAACTGCTCTTTGTCATTTATGATCATGGAAATGCAAATCAAAACAATAGTGAGCTATCATCTGACACTAGTGCGAAAGGCATATGTCAAGAAGTCTGGAAACAGGGTGATAAAGGAAATTTCATTCACTGTTAGTGAATGCCTGGTGCAACCTCTATAGAAAAAGGAATGGATATTTTAAAAAAGAGAAGGAATAGAATTCTTTTTGAGGGGAGTGGCCACACCCGGCGGTGCTCAGGGGTTACTCCTGGCTGTCTGCTCAGAAATAGCTCCTGGCAGGCACAGGGACCATATGGGACACCGGGATTTGAACCAACCACCTTTGGTCCTGGATTGGCTGCTTGCAAGGCAAACGCCACTGTGCTATCTCTCCGGGCCCAGGAATAGAATTCTTATACAACTCAGTGTTACCACTTCATGATATCTGCTCCCTAACGCACAAAATATAAGTCTATTTATATCACTGCATTTCTTTTATGTGGCCAATTCCTATTCTATTCTCAGTTTAGGGTTAGAGAAGACATGGTCTCAGGATTTGTGGAAAAGACCTCTGACCTTCAGAACGCTTTGACTTGCTGCTATTAGAAAGCTGCCAAATTGCTATGTATCTGCTATATAAGATCCATCATTACCCCAATTTCCTCAATAAACTTGTGAGAAGACAGCATCTCACATTCACTCAGTTCAGTGTGCCAGTAAATTGTAATAGGCACATGCTGAATGTTTTCTCAGATCTAAGGATAAAAGTTCTGAGATTAAATATTATTTGTCCTAATTACTAATGAACTGAAGACCAGATATTGAACAAACAACCCAGTTCCATGGTTTCTCAACTTGGAATGATTCAGGGCATTTCCAATTGCCATTTTAGAGCGAAGGAAACAAGATCAGGACTAACTAATCTGTTCAAAGTGGACTTGTCAGGATTTAAGTGATCTGCAAGATGTCCTCTTACAGTTTTCCTTGCCAATCTCTGACTCCTTGTCACTTTACCTTGATTACAATTGCCTGCAAGTGCCTGGCTTTCCTCACTAGGCTCTCAACTTATTCCTTATTTTTAAAAACAATTTTAGATTTACAGAAACATTGAATACAAGGCAGAATTTCTATAGACCTCTTACTGAGTTTTTTCTATGTGAATATTTCAGGTTAGTGTTATACTATTGTTATAATTAATGAACAAATATTGATATTTATTAACTTAAGTCTATAGTTGAATTAGTTTTTCTCAGATTTAATTCAAGTCCTTTTTCATATCTTGGATCCCCTAGGTAGGGGTCTCAAATTTGCGGCCCGCGGGCCGCAAACGGCCCTCCGTACAACATTTTTTGCTTCTGCCCTAGAGGAATCTTTTTTTGTTTTGTTTTGTTTTAGTTGTTTGGGTCACACCCCTCAATTTTCAAGACTTACTACTGACTTTGCACTCAAGGATCACCCCAACTTTGCCTCCTGCGGCTCCCAGGTAAATTGAGTTTGAGACCCCTGCCTAGGGTATCATCACATTCAGTTCAGCTGTTCTTTACCACTGTTTTGTTGTGACAATTTTTTAGAGTTACCCTGGATGGATTTGGTAATTTTCAGGATCAATATTGGATGGTTTATTGAAAATCCCCAAATTAAAATTTTATTTTTCTCATGACTGAAAATTAGAGGTAACATACTATTCCCACCACACCCTGTCTGGGCTCCTAATATTGATCCATATGATATTTGTCAGGGTTTCTCCTTCATGATTTGTTCTTCCTTCCTGCTCTTTCAAAATGCAACATTTTAGAAAGAATGCAGTATGTGTATAGCCCACATTTAAGGCATGGAAATAAGTGCTTGCTTGTTCTGCCTCTAGAAGCTGGGTCATCTGTGAAATTTATCTAGAGTTTCTCATGGGAGATTGTTTTCTTTCATTCTATTGATTGATATGTTCAATTATTTATCAGTATGAACTCAAGGATATTTTATACTTTGCAATAGAATCTAATACAAATTTACTGTGTTTGTTCTAGTTGTTCTACTTTGGCTATTAAGAGCTCTTTCAATTGACTTTGGTTTTGTCCCTTTGGCATAATCTTATGGATGGGTCTTTATATTATTTTATCTCTCCCTTAACTTCCAGAACTATACAAAGATCCAATTTCATCTTGTATATTTTCTTCCTTAGCCCTAGAATCAGATATTTCTATAGGAAAATAGAAAGGTGCTGTGTGTTCTTTTAGATTATTATCAATCTAATAATGATTAGTTGATTTATTTAATGTTATCAATCATTAATATTAATTATATTATATATAACTCAAGAATTGAGTTTTAGATAGCACTCTCTTATGCTTGTTGTAACTGAGATACCATTTCTTTTAGAACTTTCAACAAAAAATAAAAGAAATCTATGTGTATATATACATAAACCTGTGCACATACATACTTACCGATAAATGTTTCTGTATGTGATAATACATAATTACAGAAATTTATATTTTATAGGATCCTTCATTTGCTTTTTTCATTCAGGGCCACATCTACATGTGCTCAGTTCTTTGCTCAGGGAGCACTTATGGCAATGCTTGGAGAACCATATCAAGTGCTACATGGACTACATGTAAGTCACATCTTCTGCTTAATATAAATTCTTCCTGATGTCTCCAGGTCTAATGCCTTACCATTTAGCATATACCAGCATATGCATAACATACATATTTTCAAAACTCACCACCCATTCCATATTTATAAATTCTCACTCTAGTAGTGAGAGAGAACCATGAGGTCTTAAAAAATAGCATTAGTGCCTTGTTCATAGCTGGGTCCCCAGATAAATGCTTTCATATAAAACACACATGTTTTTTACTGTGAGTTTACCCAATAATTTCTATTCTGGAAGGTAAAGATAAATTTGCAAATATTACCAAATATGGATTTCAAAGACTAAAATTACAATAATTCTTTAGGGTAACAGAACAAGAGGGCATGCTAACAAATGTCTGGTGTGTGTTTATTTAAATCTGTAAAGAAAAAATGGCAGTAATACACCTAAGCCACACAAAAGGATTCAGGCTTCTGTGAAAAGGATTTGAGTGGCATAAGATGGTTTGTTTCCCCACAGCAATTTACATTTATTAAAATAGATACGGGTATAATCATTGCCAAAATAGTAGTTCCACCTGTATGTCTTAATATATTCTCAAAGTTCCTGACAAACAGGCACAAAGTCATGACAGACTAGGCTCTAAGTGGGGGATCATTCTAACAGCACAGCAGAAAAACCAATCTCACACTTCTGAGCAGAAAAATAAGGCCTGAGAATAGCTTTTGAAAGTGAATGGTAAAGTACAAAGGGAAAGGTGCTAAAGTGATATATCAGCTGGAAGGACACTTTGCATTAATGATGCTGATTTATGTTTGGAGAAGTGTCAGGCACACACTTTTTGACACAGGAAATTTGAAGAAGTCTATATTATATCACAGTGCAGTTCCTCTCAAATCTCTTCGAAGGGTATGTGCTTTAGTAGGGGACTGCCTCACTTGGGCATACATGACGTAGGTTCCATTTGGTTTCACATGAACAAATGATTTTCCCTCTTTATTCTGAATCATTTACAACCTGTTCTCTACTTTGCAGTTCAAATGATCTTTATAAAGCACAAATTTGGTTGCTATTCCCCATCTTCCCCACATTTGAATATTTTAAATTTCTTTTTTCCTTCTAGGATAAAAAATAGTAACAACTTTATTATCCTCAAGGCTTTGTGAGCTATGACTTTGTAGTAACATTCATCCTGTGGAAACTCAAACTGTTGACACCTACATGTTCTCCTTCTACTGATGGTGCTTGGAATGCAGCTCTATGTATCTGGTTATCTCTGATCTCTTTACTCACAAATCTAGGATAACTTCACTCAGCTCTGTCCAGGTCCAATTCTCATTACAATCTCTTCATTTGCAACATTTGGCAATTTATTTTTGCTTTTTCTTTTAAATTAATGTGTGTCCCAGAGGACCTTCTTAGTTCATATTCCTGAAATTTAATCACCCCATATTTTTGACATCTAACATAACACCAGACAAAGTGTTCCCAATAAAATTCTGTTTAGTATGTGAATGTAAAATGAACATACCTTCTATTCCCATCCACAACTGGCAAGGTTTTCTATAATAAAAACAACTATTGCTATGCAACAGATCTATGCTATGCAATTTTGTACCAGAAATTTGGTCATTTATTCTTGATAAGTGTAAGAAATCATACTGCTAGACTTTTTGTAGATGTCAAAGAAACAGAAGATTTTGCTTTCTGTAGTTCCTTAATTTGTTAAAATAGATATTATATAAAAGTGGACATAGAGGAGTTAAATAATTGCCTTATACAGAAGTTAGTATGGAGCTCATTATTAAGTAGCCCAAATGCTGAGAATCAGTCACCCCATAATTTCGCTTTTATTTCACAATATCCCAAAGACTATTATTGGTTTTCAGACTCTATAATTGAACTGAGATTAATTAAACAAATATTTGCTAAGCATAACAGTTATGTGGGGTAGACACTAGGCTACCCACTGAGAAAAAAATATGGGTATAGCTTCAAGTGGAGAGGATAGCCTAATGAGATTGACACAACTATTTCAGATTAGTGTCTGATCAATGCTGATAAGGAAAGTTGTCACATTGTCTTTGAGGTCACTCCAATTGTTACACCATGATCCCTGCCATCTAACTTTTCATGGGATAATTTACATCATGTTTGCTCCCTGGGATCAAATAGATCACAGTGTCTTCACTTGATGAAGGATTAATGGATTTTATGTTTTAATGCCAAAGTCTCCCATAAGGATTCAAATGTATTCACTTCACAAATTAAACAAGAGTCTAGGCAAAACACAAGATCTATTTTTTCTGAGGAATCACTATAAGCCCTAAAAATCCCCACTGTCAGTTTTGATGTATCTGAGAGGATCCAAGTGCCCATTTCTTGAAGATGCATGTTTCATCAATCTATAGCTTCCATGTCAAGAGGTTTTTCACTTGATTTTAGTGACAAATAATGAGAGAAATTACTGTGCTACAGATCACTTTTTAAATAAAACTTTCAAAAATTTTTAGTTTTCTGTGATTTTGTAAAGACTTTTTGGTAATCATAAAAAGCCTTTTGGCCTGTGATGATTTGGGGAGCATGCATAGCTTTCAGTTAATAATGTGTTACATGTTTACTGAATTAGAAAATTACCCAATGAAAACACGGACCTAGAATAGAAATGAATGAGAAAAATATAATGGCTCACTTATTAAGAAAAATATCATAGAAGAAAAAGGCATCAGAATAGTATTCCTTTCATCCCTTTTCAGTAAACCCAAACTTCTGAGCAATGGGTCAGGAAACTGCAAGAACCTGGGATCAATGTTGGCTTGAGTATACAGCTTCTGATACTTCAATATTTCATCTCCAAAGGAGAAGAACAATCAGTAGGTTGATAAATTCTCCTGATCACACGCCAGAACAGACTAATTGCATCTTTGTTTTTTAGCTCAACAAATCAGAGCTTGAAATAGGGTCATTAATGACCATTAATATATGAAACTGTTGGCATTTTGCTGGTTTATTTGAGATTACACACTCTCGTCTTGTGCTCAATCAAGCTTCCAAGAACACCCTCAAGCAGAACTTAAACTAATAATTAACCTCTAGAATTGAACTATGATACAGAAGAACCCATTATTTGGTCCATTGTTATCTCTATAGTTCAGTCATTTTCTTTGTAGTAGAGACATGCTATTTGTGCCCAAAGCATGTCCAGCTGCTTTTCTTTGAGCATTCTCAATTATTCCTAATGATAGTCAGTCTTTAATTCACAACACAGAACTATGTAATAGTTTACACACTAGTACTTTATTACCAGTAATGATCTAAGTCCAAATAAAGACAAGTAGATCATTGAGACAGCCAGAAATATTGAGGTGACTCAATTTCTTTGCTAACAAGGAGGACAGAGAAAGAATCTAATATACACAGTTTAGATGGGTAACTCATTGCTTTTTAAGTTTGGGTTCTGGTTTATTAATATTAGAACCCTTGATTCTTGAGAATAATATTAGACCATTTTCAAACCATTAGTTTTGTGCTGAGTAATCAATGAGAGTGATTAGCAGCAAACAGAGGTTACTGATTTCAGAAGCCATTATTGGACTAAGAAATATCAATTGCCATGTGGGAAGCTTGTCTATGATCCATCTTATCAATATTATTGTTTAAAAATATATCCACAGGGAATGTCACCTTTGACTGCTAATATGCTGAGGTTAGGAATTAGGAAAATTGGTAACAAAGAAAATGATGGCATTTTATATATTGCTGAAATAAGTTTTACTTTTTATTCTAGATCAGTTTTCAAGGACAAGACTCATTTCTCATCTCCAAAGGTACACAGAAAGCAGTGAATTCCATGCTAGTCAAGGCACCACAAGCACTATTCCAAAAAGACATGTGGCTGATGTTCATTGTAGCCAAGCTCAGATGCCTGGGTAAAGAAATTGTAGATGTGGCATAATTGAGTTCCACATCTAAGGAAAGATGAAATCATACAAGTTGCCACTATGTGGATGGAACTAGGTTGTATGCTAAGTGAAGACAGACAGAAAGATAAATATAGAAGAATCTTTCTTATACCTACGTAGGATTAAGGAAAGATAGGAAGGAGCAACAGAACTTGAGTTCAGAACTGGACCAGTCTTCAGAACTGATCTGACCAGGGTTGGGCTTGGGTAAGAAGGTGCACTGGAATATTAGTAGAGGGAAGTGGATAATCTGGTGGTAGGTATACTGTTAGAATAGTGTAGACATGAGATTACCATAAATAGTATTGGAAATCACTGTGCCTTAATACAAATAAAAAAAACTGTTAAATAAATTATCTGTTACCTTTATAAATGTCCATCTAAAAAGAATGTTGGTAGCATACCTCATGGGAAAGTGAACTCTAAAGTGGATGTCTGTTTCCAAATCCTATTTTTTTTGTAATGTGTGTAATTTTTTTAATTTTTTAGAAAATTTAAAAAAATTTGAGCATTATGGTTACAAGGTTGTTCATAATAGTCCCCCCCAACCCAGATAAAGTTGGTCATGATTGAGTTACAGTGATGCAATGTATAAAAACCTTCACCAGTGTACATTTCCTGCCACTAAAGTCAACAGTTTCCTTCTCACCATCCTTGATGCCCTCTGCCTTCCCACCCACCTTTCCCGCCTGCCTCTGGGTCAGGCATTCAACTTCTCTTTCTCTCCTTTCTCTCCCTTTCTCTCCTCTGGCTCTCTTGCTCTCTCTCTCCATCCTTTCCTCCCCTCTCTTTTCTTTTGTAATATTGTGGTTTGTACTACTGCGAATGAAGGGGTGCCATGAATCTCATTTTCATATTAAACCTTTGCTCTAACTGCACTCTCTGCTCTTTGTGACAAGCTACCTACCATGGAATGATCCTGCTGATTTTCATCTCTATTGCTCTGTGTATCATCCCCAGTCTTTTATTTCCCTTAAAACTCAGCAAGGTCTGAGATTATTCTGTTTAACCCTCTCCCTCCAACTCATTTCACTCAGCATAATATTCTGCGTCTCCATCCATGTACAAGCAAAAATCATGACTTGATTTTTTTCTTTTTTTTTTTTTCGGTTTTTGGGTCACACCCGGCAGTGCTCAGGGGTTACTCCTGGCTCCATGCTCAGAAATTGCTCCTGGCAGGCACGGGGGACCATATGGGGCACCGGGATTCGAACCGACGACCTTTTGCATGAAAGGCAAACGCCTTACCTCCATGCTATCTCCCGGGCCCCTTGATTTTTCCAATGGCTGTATATTATTCCATCACGTAGATAAAAGTTTCTTTAGCCATGTATCTGTTGTTGGGCACCAGGATTGCTACCAGATTCTAGCTACTTTAAGTACTGCGATGAACATAAGAGTGAAGAGGTTATTTTTATATTGTGTTTTTGTGTTCTTAGTATCTCCCTAAGAGTGGTATTGATGGATAATAAGGAACCTCAATTTTCAGTTTTTTAAGCAATAGCTATATTGTTTTCTAGAAAGGCTGGACTAGACGGCATTCCCACCAGAAGTGAATGAAATCCTTTTTCCCCACAGCCACGCTGGTTGTTCTTTTTCATTATACTGTGGTCCATTCTCTGTGATGTTAAATGGTACTGCATTGCTGTTTTGATTTGCATCTCCCTGATGTGGAGCATTTATTTATGTGCCTTTTGGTCATCTGTCTTTATTCTTTGAGGAAATGTTTGTTCATTTCATCTGCAAACAGTGAGAGCTTGACTTCATAGCTGGATGACCTTAATATCTTTTTATTGCCTAATTGCTATGACAAGTACTTCCAGTACTATGTTGAATAGAAGTGATGAGACAGTACAATATTTTCTGTGTCAGAATTTTGAGGAAAGACTTTTAGTTTTTCTCCACTTTGTATTTGTTAAGGGCTTGAAGTAAATGGCTGTGAATATCTTGAGAATAATTCCTTCCATTCCCATCTTTTTTTTTTTTTTTTTTTTGGTTTTTGGGTCACACCCGGCAGTGCTCAGGGGTTACTCCTGGTTCCATGCTCAGAAATTACTCCTGGCAGGCACGGGGGACCATATGGGGCACCGGGATTCGAACCGATGACCTTTTGCATGAAAGGCAAACGCCTTACCTCCATGCTATCTCCCGGGCCCCTCCATTCCCATCTTAATGAGTTTTTATCATGAATGGGTGTTAGAACTTGTCAAATTTTCTCGCATCTGTTTAAATAATCATATGGCTTTTATCTTTCCTTTTGTTGATATGATGTATTATATTATTCATCTGTGTATGTTAAATGATACTTGCATGTCTGGGATGAACCCTACTTGGTCATGATGTATGACCTTCTTGATGAGGCATCTATCTACTAGGATTCTGTTGGGGATATTTGCATATGTGTTCATCAGGGATATTGGTCTGTAGTTTTCTTTTTTGTGGCATCTCTGTCTGCTTTTGGTATGAGGGTGATGTTAGTTTTGTAAAATCTATTTGGGAGAGTTTATGTTTCTTATTTCTTGGAAGAGTCTGAAAAGGATTGGCAATAGATTGTTGAAAAATTTCAAAGAATTCGCTAGTGAATCTATCAGGCTATGGGCTTTTGTTTTGGGGAGACCTTTGATTACCATTTTAATTTCCTCAATAGTGATAGGTCTATTCAGATATGCCAAATTATCCTGGCTCAATCTTGGGAGGTTATTGGAGTTTAAGAATTTATCCATTTTTCCCAGGTTCTCCTGTTTTCTGGCATAGTGTTTCTCAAAGCAATCTGATTACCCTTTGAATTTCTTTAGTGTCTAGTACTGTCAACCATTTCATTTCTAATTGATTTATTAATTTTCTTCCATTCTTCCTTCCTTTTTCTTTCTCTTTCCTTTCTTTCTCTTTCCCTCTTAATTCTAGTGCTACCGCTCCAGCCTGGACTCTCTATGTCTTTTTATTGGTGCATTTAGTCTATTGACATTAAAAGAGATAATTGTTATACAATTAATTAATGTTATTGCTGAAGTTTGTTGTGTTTATTGTGTTTGTCTTCGCTTGGAGAAGACCCTTCAGTTCTTCTTTCAAGGTTTATTTTGAATCTCTAAATTTTCTGCACTGTTGTTTATCCATGAATCTGTGTATCCTTCATTTAATCCTGAATGAAAGTCTTGTTGGGTTAAGTATCCTCAGCAAAACATTCATTTCATTGAGCTATGTCACTTAATCCCACCTTGTTTGCGCCTTGAGAGTTGCTTGTGATAAATCTGCTATAAACTGTAAGGATGTTTCTCTGTATATAATTTCCCTTTGTGATAATGCTGCTTTCAGTTTTCTATCCCTATTTGTGGTTTTCATCATTGTGACTAAGCCTTGAGGTACTTTTTTTTTAGATATCTTTAGCTGATACTCTTTGGGCATCCAAATTACAGTGTCATGCACTCTTTACTTCTGAATATTTTTCAGTAATAATGTCCTTGACTGTTGATTTTTCATCAGAGTTTTCTTCCTGGGTCTCTGGGACCCCAATGATTCTTATGTTGTTTTTATTGAGTTTATCCCTGATAAACCTCTTTGAGGTTTTTTATTGTGTTTTGAGGTTTATTTTCCCAGTCTTTTCTATTGTATGGAGGTGCTATACATCTCATCTTCTAATCTTCTATATTACTGATTCTGTCTTCATAGGCTGTTACTCTGTTGGTGAGACTTTTCAGTGAGGTTTTTATTTTACCTACAATGTTTATTAGCCATGGTGTTTCTGTTTGGTTTTCTCATTTCTACTCTCATATCCTTTAGATTTTTTTTGACCTGTCTATTCCATATTTTTTCTAAGTTTGCTGAAATCTATAACATCTATTCTCTAAAATCCTGATTAGAAATGTTATTAAAGTGGCAAGTACTGATTGGGTCTCCAGAACTAGATTCTACAGTCACAAGGTGTCGTATGGTTCACAAGGTGTCATGCAGTTTTCCCTAGGTCTGATTCACATACCCTGACCCAAAGGTTAGCCCAAACTATGACCACTGCTTTCAGCTGTACTCTTTCTTCAAATGTTATTGTTTCTATTTTTATTTCTAATATTTAGCTCTATTATTGTTATTAAATTTTACATAATATTAAACTTTAATCTTTATTATTAATGTAATTAATTCTATTTTGTGTAATTATCAAATAAAATTATTGTTATTATTTAAATTTACCATAATGGCTAGACCAACTTTCTTAATCTTTCAGAAAATTTGCTTTTCTAGACTATTAAAAGAAAGAGTTATTCTGATTAGTTCCCATATATGGTGACTATTGAGTTCATTCTCTCAATTTAGATTATTTTCCCCACTTTTTATCCCTTTGTTATTTGTTAAATAAGGAAGTTAGTAGGTGAACTAATCGATATGGTATTTTGGTAAAAAGAGTCCCTCTCTTTCGTTCCTTCCCTTTGTTATTTGTCAAATAAGGAAGTTTGTAGAAGTCTCCTTCCATTTAATGTTTATATAAGAACCAAGTCAATTGGATTGTTGAACTTGTTCTAGCATCCCCATAGGCACCAATCACATTGTGAATTGTTCAATAAGGAATTTTGGTGATAGAGTCCCTCAGTTTAACTCTTATGATTGTTGGACTTGTTCTTGCAGTCCCCTTATGCGCTGATAACACCATGTGGCATTATTCCTTGTTTGCATGGGCACATTAAAATGGAAAATACCATACATACAAATAAGTTCTTATCTAATAGAGATGGGAACACACAAATCTTGTGGTGCAATGGAGCCTTACAAACCCTGAACATTGACATGATGACCCAGCACAGGCCTCAGAGATTTGGGCATTTTCCAGTTACCCCTGAACCAGGGAAGCCATCTATGAAACATCCAACATTGTTTATGACATCACCTGAAAGCAATCCTCTATCAGGGAAGACCCTACTGCTGCTCTGACATCTATTTACTCAAAGGAGTCTTCCCTTAACTCTGAGAAGACTTAAACAACAACAACAACCTACGTACTGGATAGGGCTTTCTGCATTGCCTGTTAATTACAAGTTGAAATTAGATGCCGCTCCACACCATCCTGACTTCATTGTAGGATATACAGATGCCAGGACCTTCTATACAGAAACGTGAGATCAACAAAGAGACTGTGAAAAATATAATTTTGTGTGCACTACAGACAATGACTGGGATTGGACAAACTAGTTTGCCTGGAGCCTAGAAATGATCTTATGTCAGGAAACTCCAGGGTTAGGGTCTCCTTGTACTTTGGCAAAAGTTTTTCCTTTCCGTGAAATCCATACTTTGGTTGGCCCATGCAAATGATAATTGCCACATTAATATTGTTTTTACAGTGCTCCCTTGACTCCAAACCTTTAAGAAATCACTAGTAAAAATATCTGGAACTGGAAAAAAAGGTTTACATTAGGGTTAACATATATGCTTTTACATGCACTAGCATTCTGGATAAAGGAGGGGGACAAGGGATATATGCTTGGGAATAGGGATGAAGGGAGGACAACACTGGTGAAAAGGCCCTCATGTATTGTCACCATGTACCTTAAGTATCACTGTATAAGATTTGCCGTTGACCACCTTTAATATCACTGTGTAAGATTTGCCATTATATATTCTAATAAATGTTTGTTAAAAAAGAGTTAATAATATGGGGACCCGGGAGATAGCATGGAGGTAAGGAAGACATTTACCTTTCATGCAAAAGGTCATCGGTTTGAATCCCGGTGCCCCATATGGTCCCCCGTGCCAACCAGGAGCAATTTCTGAGCATGGAGCCAGGAGTAACCCCTGAGCACTGCCGGGTGTGACTCAAAAACAACAAAAAAAAAGAGTTAATAATATGATTGTAAAATTCAAAAGGTAATTGTGGAACAGAGCAACTGTACAGCAGGTGAGGCATTTGCCTTGCATATGGCTGTTCTGGGTTTCATCCTCAGCATCCCATATGGTCCCTAGCAACATCAGTAGAGTAATTTCTCAGTAAAGAATCAGGTGTGACCCCTGACCATCACCAGGTGTGAGCCCCAAATAAACAAAAAAACAAACAGAACCCCAAAGGTAATTATGTGATTAGGACATGAAGCAATAGAACAGCATGCAAAGTACTTGATTTTATACACCAGATCCAGGTGTAGCCCCAAAACAAAATAAAGCAAAAATTAAAGATGGATATAGTGTCCATATTAACCTGTTACTGGAATATTACTTCTCACTGAGGGACATTAAAAATATTAAAGATATAACTAAGCCTTTCAATTCATGCTTTATTCTTATGTAGTTAAATAATAAAAAAGGCACTATTAACTAAATTCTAATTAATTCTATTTCTGAATAGAACTTGTTACATAACACCAGACCATGATTCATGTTAACACATACATGCACATTCATTCATTTTATACCATTCACTAGCCAACCTATGCTCAATGCTTCTACAGTTACCAACATTTTGGTATTATGGAAAGGGTATCCTCTTTGGTGGGATCTGGGGCCCACGCAGTGGTGTGGAGAGGTAAGGCTGGCGCAAGCCTAGGACAGACCATAGGACAGATCCAGGCATCCTATATGGTCCTCCAAGCCAGGAGCGATTTCTGAGAGTATAACCAGGAGTAACCCCTGAGCATCACCGGGTGTGTCCCAAAGAACCAAAAAAAAAAAAAAAAAAAAAGGATCTTCAGAAATATTTGAATTGGAGGAGGCACAATGAAAAGAGATTCATTCACACTAGTTTTCTTCGCAACAAGCTTTTTACTATTTTTACTCACAACTTTTGAGCTTTTGAAATGTTTGAGTTTGACATGATGCTTACTAGAAAAACAATCAAATGATAAAAATGCTTTAATACTTCCACCCTCTTTCTGATTGATGGACTACCTACAGAGGGCATAATTGTTGGAAGATCCAGGGAAATCTATTAAAAGTCTAGTGTCTCCTCCTACTAATGTATCAGAGGTAAATTAAAACAAACAAAACTAAACCAAAAAACTATCAGCTCCTCAATTAATATCCATATTAGAAATTACCAAAAATGTTACTTGCTAGTAGGAATTAAAGGAAGATACATTGAAATCACAACAGTTAAACCTCTTTATTAATTAAACTAGATCAGACAACAGAATGTGAAATTGAAGTCAGAAAATTGAATGCCACTTCATGTCACACACAGACTTCAGGATATTGTTTAAATAAAAATTTGATCTCTTATCATCTTACATAGAAACCATGTTAAGAAATATAGCCAGGGTGAAACTTATATGAGTGAGTTAGATTGCATGGCTTCATTAGGACACTACTGTTGGTCTGGCACATTTTTATCTACAGTGTACTGGAGAATTGACACAACACACAAACATACACATACCCACCACCTGCTCTTTGTTTCTTATTTTAAATTCCAGACCCTTTTAAATGGTATGATTGGGGAATTTTCTTTCCCCATTTCTTTTCTTAAAAGCAACCTTTCCTTTCTGAATTTCCTACCCATTGGTCTCTCCTTGAGTTCTCAATTATACATCTAGTACAGACTCCAACTCAAAGAAAATATAATCATTCTTTCACTTTCCATAACTCCAAAAAACAACTTTCCATAACCCCAAAAAACAACTAACAGTGGAAGTTGTAAAGTTAAAGAGTTCTATGCAGTTTTCAAACAGAATAAAAGCATTTAGCAGAAGTCTTCAAACTATCTGGTCCACTCGTTCATAATAGGTGTAACTACTAGGGATTCCATGAAAGAGTTGTTGCCAAAGAGTTAACACAATTGGCAAGTTACTATTTTTCCTACATTTTCCTACATGTTTCTGCATTTGTTTCAAATTTTAAATTACACAGTTAGTGAGACTGTTTATATACGGTTGCTTTTGACTACCTTAAATTTTTTTTCAGGAATCATGGTTTACAATAGTGCTAGCATTAAGGTTAGGAATATAATATTGTTATACCACACACATTCTTGGTTCAAAAAGAAATCCATATTGTGTCTCTTTGCCTCCTTTACTCACTTTTATTTTAATTTTGGGAGACAGTGTTAGGAATAAAACAAAGTGCTTATACATACAAGTGCTCTACTATTGAACTATATCTGTTGCCTTTTTCTTTGAGCATTTTTATCTATGTCATGAACTTATGCTACCTATCTCTCTATTTTCTAGAAGTGAGGTATCTTATATGCATCCTGATCTTTGTCTGAGTCATGATATAACCAGCCATTTCCCCCACCACTACATACTAAAATTTCATCAAAATATGATCTTAGAAGAAGCCCCAGGTTTTAGTACATAGCTAATTTTTAGTTTCAGGCTTTAGCAAGCAGCTAATTTTTGGAGAGCTTTAAAAAAAATATGATCTTAGTTCTTAAAATCAAAGGATACTTCTCTACAGTTTATTCTTAAAATATAAATTTATTAGCAGGATTTAAGTAATTATAAGCACTACAAAACTTCCATATGGCTAATTACCAAGTTTAGTATATATAAATAATAATACTAATACCTTTGTTTCCATAGGTGATTTCATCTGGATAATTCATGCTTCATTATTGTGCCACTAGTTTCTGTCTTGGTCACTCCTTTGGCTCCTGTGACAAACAGGGTTCAGATCCGGACTCCAGGAGGTAATAATGCTTCAACTGTTGTAACTTCCCACATACCCCAAGTATCTCTGTGCCTGGGATTGTTCCTATTAAAATAAAAGCCAACAAGGCAACACAATTGACATTCTACAACCTTTCTCTAGATTCCTCAACTGAAGTGGGACCAAGCTGCCCTGGAACTTGGGTGCACAGGCGTTCTTCAAGTACACCTCTAAACCAGAAATAGGGGCATTGTTTAGGAAACAGCAGGCAAACTTTCCAGCCCCACAATGGTTGATCAAATTAGTATCTTTGGGAGGAATATGATTTACCAAATGTTACTGATGATTCAAATACATGTTAAGTTTAAAATGAACATTTTGAGTGTCTTGAAAAGTCTGGATACTACAGAGAGCTTTATTGGAGAGAAGTTCTGACATAAGCTAGGAGCTATGGTAAAAAATATTTGGCACATAGCTCTTATACATAGATCTACTGTGAAGATATCAGAACTATTCAGAGACAAAAGGAGTTATCTTTTTAGAAATAAAGGGACCGGGACCGGGGCCCGGGAAATAGCATGGAGGTAAGGCGTTTGCCTTTCATGCAAAACATCATTCGTTCGAATCCCGGTGCCCCATATGGTCCCCCGTGCCTGCCAGGAGCAATTTCTGAGCATGGAGCCAGGAGTAACC
>PVKC010011178.1:0-24959 GCA_004027635.1 Crocidura indochinensis
AAAAAAAGGAGAATATTTGGAACACACTGGAAGTTTTTATTTTGATTTTATTTTTCATTTTTATAAAGAGAACAATCTCTTAGAGTTTTAGGTCAATGCTGTCCCTAAAATGTGAAAATGATCTTCCTCTAATATAGATGAATCTGAATTCAATGGATTGCATCATATTATATAAATTATTTACCTAACATGGTCTATAAAGCTGTACTGCACCTAATTATAAATATGATCTATTTTTTGCTTTTCCATTTATTTTTTTCTCAAAGTAATTGGATAATTTTCCTACTCTGAGATGAGAGTTGTTGCATGGGAAAATTGTAATTAGATCATATAATTATATTTTTAAATCCATTTTTTTGGCCATACCTGGTGATGCTCAGGAGTTACTCAGGGCTATGCACTAAGAAATTGCTCCTAGCTTGGGGAACCATATAGGATGCTGGGGGATAAAACCATGGTTCGTCCTAGGCTAGCGCACTCAAGGTATACAGTAACCTTACTGCCTCTGCCACCGTTCTGGCCCTTAAATCCATTTTAAAATAATAATGTAGCATATTATTTTGTCATATATTATTGCATAAATAATTTTAATCAAAATAGTTAAGGTGCTTTTTTTTTTTCAAGTTCCATTGTTCTGTGGAAAAGCGGGAGCCCCTATCTAGAATATAAGTAAAATTAAAAGAAGAAAAAAGGAGACAGGGTCAGGTGTGGCTTTTTTTTTTTTTTTTTTGCATAGGTACATCAAATATTGGGGAAATTAGAAGAAAAATTCCTTTGGACTAAGAGACAGGATGTCTCTGCCCATGAAGCATACTGTTAGATGACCAACTACAGACTCCGGGCATATTGGTTGTCCAACCCCAATTTCTCTTCTTATGGTCTCAGAAAAAAATCTGCTCAATCTCAGTTGACAAAGTCAGTCTTCTGTAGCTAGAGGTCTTCATTTTTTGTACAGGGCCTAGGATGAAGACTAGGATAAAGTCTTTCTTGTGGTCCCAGAAAAAGTTCTGCTTAATCAAGATTGAAAATAGAGATATTGGTTTTTGTACAGATCCTAGGGTAGAGCATTTTCTGGTTTCATCTCACCGTTGGTTGGTGCGATAGGGCAACCTGCTCTTAGATCAAGTTGTTGGTATTTGTTCATCATCAGCGTATCTAATGGGCATATCCTGGAGCAGGTTGGTGCTAGGGTAGCATTCAGGCCTCCCTCAGGGGAAGTTTGAATCCTGTTGCTGGTGTCGCAATCTGTGCTAGACCTGAGGTTCAGAGTTGGATGATCGATGTTTGATTCCTTGAGGCCTAAGTCAAATTCTTTTTTTTTTTTTTTTTTGGTTTTTGGGTCACACTCTGCAGTGCTCAGGGGTTACTCCTGGCTCCATGCTCAGAAATTGCTCCTGGCAGGCACGGGGGACCATATGGGGCACCAGGATTCGAACCGATGACCTTTTGCATGAAAGGCAAACGCCTTACCTCCATGCTATCTCCCGGGCCCCCTAAGTCAGATTCTTATCCCTATTAGATAAGAACTTTTTCTATAAGTAAGATTTCCCCATTTTAGTGTGCTATGCAAAACGAAACAATGTCACTTGATACTCCTGGTGCATATGTGGATAAAAACAACAAGCTAAACAATCTATATAATCTTATAGTAACCTGAGCTCATACCCAAAGGAGACTTTTCTATAAGAATTTCCTACTAAGGGCCCGGGAGATAGCATGGAGGTAAGACGTTTGCCTTTCATGCAAAAGGTCATCGGTTCGAATTCCGGTGTCCATATGGTCCCCCGTGCCTGCCAGGAGCAATTTCTGAGCATGGAGCCAGGAGTAACCCCTGAGCACTGCCGGGTGTGACCCCCCCCCAAAAAAAAAAGAATTTCCTACTAAGCAAATTCAAAGCAGGGTTGGGGTAATTTACCTCTACATATGGAAAATAGATATTAAGATTATGACTATTAAGGAAATGCATCTATAGAAACATACAAAAGAAATATAGAAATCCCCTTTAAGTCTTTTGAGATAGTTGGGGGGTGTAGAATCTAGCTCACAGTTTCATCCTGCCACATCGTCTTGTGGATTCAGAAAGCAATTCACAGACGTTGGGCATCAGGTAGTGTCTTCGAGCTGAGAGTCTCTCTGGAGCTGATTATCCTAGCAAGCAACAGTTTACAGTGGGAAGAGGTGGGAGAAAAAGGGCCGCATGGAGTGGGTCTGCAGAAGCGGTGTCTGCAGATTCTTCCTGGGCAAGACATAATGGGCGGGAGGGTGTCCTGTCACTTTGGAAGTCAGCTTGGATCTTGCTGTTGTAGGTTGAAGCTTGTGATTCATGAGAAATTAATAACGGAGAGTGAAGGGTGTTAAATAGGGGAAGATCAAGGATCAGAGTTGAGGGGATGAGAGGATAGAAGAAGATTTGTAATGTGGTAGACAGGGGGTGGGATGGAGGGATATCATATAATAGGAACTATATACAGTATAGGCAGGATTTATATACAATATAGATTAGAGAATTCCAACATGTACACACTCACACACATACATATAGACAGACAGTAGATCTGTTCATAGGTTACAGTTAAAGGACTGACCCTTATGGAATGGGTCAGAACTCTAAAAGAAAAAAAATGAGGCTGGCATGTGGGAGGCAGAGGGAGTTTTCCAGTATCTAGGCAATTCACCAATGGTGGGGATAAATTTTGCTATATAAATGCTTCTGGGGTTAGATTATGCATGGAGCATTCTTTAGAACAATCATAATTTTCCAGTCAAGGGTGCTTAGCAATATGTTAGTGGGCTCTGTAAGAGGAGTCTACCCGATGGCATATCATTTCCCATGTCTTGAGCATCCAGATTCCTTTCCTGGAAGATAAATAACAATTTGGACATTGTGGTCTAATAGTTAGCTATCTTGGTTTAAAAAAGCAAAACCAAAATAAAATTGTAAAAAAATAGAGTCAACAAAAGGGACCTGTAACAAAAAGTCTAAGGTGTGCAGTTGCCTATTTCAATGTGGACATAAGTATTAGATCATGATAGTAGGCATAATCAAATGGAATATGGGTATATTTATCTATTTTAAGTATCCATTTCCTTATAATTACTTTAGTAAAAATTTCATGATTATACCTAAATTGTTTCAATCAAATATAAACTTTAAAGAAACAAAGAGTGTAAGTATTATGAACAACGACAATGACAAAAATAGGTGGAAACCACTTTGAACTAGCAAACTCCAAGAGATGTGTCTTGTTATTGGTGACATTAAATAATTAAAAAACCACTCTAACAACAACAAAACAACATGAAAAATAGGTCTAGAGAGATTTTACAGAAGATTCCCAAAGCACTGCTAAGGATTACTCATGAGCACAGAGCTAGGGAAATGCCCTGAGGATTTTTGGGGCCAGGTATGGCCTAAAATCAAAAAAGAAAAAGAAGACTATAAAAATGATGTGATCCGGGGACTGGAAGATGGTACAATGGCTAGTGCATTTGTTAGCCAAATGCAATTGCTCCCAATTCAGAGCCATGTTATAATCTTGCTACCATGGGTACCTTGTAGCCTTGAAGCTTGTTGAATGTGGCTCTGGTGACCCCAACACCACAGAACCCATACCAGATTACATCCTTGTGCCCTTGTATTATACTGCTTACCTTGTTGGCAGAATTATCCATGGATATCCCACACATATTAAGCTTTTTCAAACAACTTGGAATGCCCTAAAAACAGGGTGATCTCATCTCAATACCCATCAGATATGGGACTAATATCCAAAATATACAAGGCACTGACAGAACTTTACAAGAAAAAAATCTAATCCCATTAAAAATTGAGGAGATGAAATGAATAGACACTTTGTCAAAGAAAAAGTACAAATGGCCTTAAGACACATGAAAAAATGCTCCACATCACTAATAATCAGGCAGATGCAAATCAAAACTATGAGGTACCATCTCACACCACAGAGAACAAGAACAAGTGTTAGCAGGGATGTGGAAGGAAAGGGACTCTTATTCACTGCTGGAGGGAATTCCATCTAGTCCAACTTTTATGGAAAGCGATATGGAGATTACTAAAAAAAAAAAAAAACCTGGAAATTGAGCTCCCATATTATTCAGCTATACCACTTCTAGGGATATACCCTAGGAACACAAAAATACAATTCAAAAATCCTTCCATAATACCTATATTCATCACAGAGTTATTTACAATAGCCAGACTCTGGAAACAACCAAGATGCCCTTCAACAGAGGAATGGCTAAAGAAACTGTGGTATATGTGTAATAGAATATAATGCAGTCATCAGGAGAGATGAAGTCATGAAATTTTCCTATACTTGGTTGTACATGGAATCTATTATGCTGAGTGAAATAATTTAGAGGGAGAGAGATAGACACAGAAATCTCACTCATCTATGGGTTTAAAAAAAAAGTGAAGGGGCCCGGGAGATAGCATGGAGGTAAGGTGTTTGCCTTTCATGCAAAAGGTCATCGGTTCAAATCCTGGTGCCCCATATGGTCCCCCATGGCTGCTGGGAGCGATTTCTGAGCATGGAGCCAGGAGTAACCACTGAGCACTGTCGGGTGTGACCCAAAAACCAAAAAAAAGTAAAGCCATTATTATAATAATTGCAGAGACAATCGAGTTAAGGGTCAGAAAACTGGTGGCTCACAATATGCAGCTCACCACAAAGAGTGGTGAATGCTTTCAGGGAAATAACTACACTAACAACTAGCATGACAATGTTAATGAATGAGAGAAGCAGAATGCCTGTCTCGAATACAGGCAGGGGACAGAGAGGAGGGAGATCAGGGGCATTGGTGGTGGGAATGTTGCATTGGTGAAGGGGGGTTCTGTTTATGACTGTAACTCAACTACAAACATGCTTGGAATTATGATGCTTAAATAAAGATTTATAAATAAAAAATACAGTGATCTATTAATTTGTTTATGTATTGGCTTGATAAGAAAAGACTTTTAAGGTTTGAAATTCAAAAATGCATGGTTAATACATTGCTTTTTACTGTCACATTACCTTCTGTCTAAATTATACCTCCATATCCTTCATGAGTGAATTAAAAGGATAAAAATGGTTACAGCCTCCACAGCTGTTTGTATTGATTTCTCCTTCGCCACCATATTCAGTATGTAATAAAAATGCAAAATCAAACATCTGTCATATCTGGGTGTATACCTGATGGCATCAACCATCATTTTGTCTTGTGAAATGAGACATGAATCCCATGTCCCTGAGCCCTGCATCACCAGGAGTGGTCCCTATAAATCAAAGCAAAACATCTAAAGAATATGGTCATGGCACTTACTGTTACTAGCACTGCTGGTTTGTATTGCTGCCTGACTCTTACTTGCAGAGAAGACAGGTCATATTACTTGTTTTATATGAGACACTGGAGAACAAACATGTTGAGTAACTAGACAAATTTTGCTACTGAATCAGTTATAAATTTTAGATTTGAAGCTCAGTATCTAGGCGTCAGTGCATATAGTTTTAATAACCCTATATAATCTTACTCATGCATACAGAGACTAAATTATGTTCTGTAAAGACACTGTTTATTGAAATTAACTTGGCAACCTTGTTGATTTTCTGATTGCAAAATTCTCGATTACTTCTCATTTGGGGAGCTTGCCTGTGCAGACAATTATATAACAGCCCTGGGAATTAGGAATGAGGTCATAGAGTTGTCGAAGGAACCTGGAGTTGAGAAAGACAAATGCAAAACCATTTAGAAGAAGCAGAAATCGATTGATGTGATTTGGTGTTCATTTGAGCAGAAGTACATACTTTAAAAGGAAAATACATGTATAATGTGTATTTCTCAGCTGGTGTGTGTATTCAAAGCAAAGCTGGCCAATTACAAATTTTTGTAGAGCAATTTTTGATATGGAGTCTCAAGACCACATTCTTTATTTTATTTTTATTATCTCCTCAAAATGATGTTTCTAAATTACCTTGTTTATTACCTTAACATTAGAGAGGAGTTAACTAAACTGATAATGCTCTTCTATTTAAATATTATTAAAATATATCTTTAAAAATCTTAAGCTAAACAATATGAGTCCTGTATACTATGCTATATTTGTTAGCCAAGTGTCACCCTCCTCTTTAAACACACTTCTGGGTCAATATGACCAAGTCATTCATACATAATTGCTAAGAAATTGCTTTTTATCAATGGGATTACATATTTTTAAGGATGCTTACATTGTTTCAAAGTGTCAAAACTCAGCAGTATGCCTTACTGAAATAAATTATATTTTTAGACACTTGGGGATCCTTTATATAGATTTCTTGTTTCTCAAAAGTAAAGCAGGAGCTGGAGCCACTAATAGACATTTTAGAGCCCGTTTTTACTATAGTTTACAAAAACATCTTAAGCAATATAAAAAATTCAGCAAGTGCAAGTTTTTACTTCGTTTTTTTTTTTTTGGTTTGTTTGTTTTGTAAATAGTGACTTGGAGGGCGCTATGGATTTGTCATCAGAAGTAACATGAAAGTGTATTGGAACTGTACATAAATTTTTTTCAATGTCCTATTGCGACTTCTAGTCATACTTATAATTGTTATTTATTATTTCAAAAGCGGAAGAAAAGCACTTCTTTTGAGATAATATTGATATTTTTTCTTATAAAATAGCAAGGCAAAATATATTTTTACATATCTAATAGATTCAATGTAGGTTTTTTTCCTGAGACATTTTAATATCTTATTTATTTATTTATTTGCTTTTTGGGCCACACCTTGGTGACGTTTAGGGGTTACTCCTGACAATGCGCTCAGAAATCAAATTGCTCCTGGCTCAGGGAACCATATAGAAAGCCAGGCATCGGACCACTTTTTGATCTGGATTGGCTGCATGTAAGGCAAATGCCCTACTGCTGAGCTATTGCTCTGGCTCCTAATATCTGATTTTAAGTCAGTTTTTTTTTTCTGTTTTGCTTTATTTTGATTTGAGAGCTATACCTGGTAGTAAGAGATTAAATACAGGTTAGTTTCTTTTGAAATAAACCCTTTAGTACTTTACTATATCTCAATAACTGCTGTTTTATATTTTTAATTTTTTCAAATTCCCATTTTTCACCTTGGCTCTTAAGACCCAAACTGAACATACTTTGTATGTCAAACTTTTCTGAAATTGTGAACTATTTACTGAATTTGAAAATATTTCATCTGGTTTCTTGCCACTTTCTCATGATTGTGTAAAATTTTTACAGTAATTGAATTAAGACAAAATCTAGTAAGAGAACCACCTCTTATTAGATGTATCCATGTCTATATTTTAAATAAAATATGTTGTTTTCACTTTCTTTTTACAAGCAATTCTTCCTTGCATTTATTTATAAATAAGAATGAAACATAGCTTTAAGATTCTACAATGGAATTTCATATAATGACAACAGTAGAGAAAATTTATTTATTCTTTTCTTTAAAAAAGATCATCTCAAACAGGTTAATCTCTAGTTTTTTAAACCCTGCAATATTTTAGACTATGATTTACTGAGTCAAAAACAAAAGCATGTTTAAATCATAAGCTACTGCAAATATCCATAGTTTATGTGTCTTTTATTTGTGTCAGAAGAACTCAAACATCGTATAATTGAAAGTTGAAAATGTAAATTAAGTTGAGGGTAATTGGATCTCT
This sequence comes from Crocidura indochinensis, assembly GCA_004027635.1. Classification (NCBI taxonomy): domain Eukaryota; kingdom Metazoa; phylum Chordata; class Mammalia; order Eulipotyphla; family Soricidae; genus Crocidura; species Crocidura indochinensis. Next base: position 7,663 of record PVKC010011178.1, read on the forward strand.
GACACATTTTGGAGGGGCACATCTACTGATGCTTAAGGGTTATTCTCTGTTCTGTGCTCAGGAGTCATTTTTGAGTGGTTGGGGTTTCCAGAGGCTGTATAGGCACGATCCTGACAAGAAAACTTTTTTTTGGAGACCAGTTCCAATAAAAAAAAAAAAAAGTAAGAGAGTCAGGAGCCTTACAGCCAACCCTAGGCTGGGAAACAGAAAGCTGAGATTGGGACCAAGATGAGGGGTCAGTCAGAGAAAGGACCAGAGGAAAGGAAAAATCAGGAGAAGCAACAGGGCAATGGATATAGTGAGTGCAACCAACAGTTTTTCTGATAGTATGGTAACAACCTTCTAGCAAAGCTGTCTGAATAAAGCAGCAGCCCCAGCTCTCAAGCTGTATTTTATTCCCTTCCCATACACACACAACTACCCCTAAATGACAGTTACAAGGGGTCTCTCTTAATTGATTTCTCAGCCCTTAAAGGGACAGACTCTTTTTATGGCTGTCCAGAGACCTTAGGAGTCTGTATAACCCAAGACTAGGGGACTATAGCAGATCTAAGATCAAAGGAGGGGCTCCAGTATTCCAACTAGCCCCTTGTCCCAAGGGCCTTAGTTACAAGGGCCTCTGATCCCCCAACAAGAATTGATGTGTAAATATCCCATCAATTTTATTTATCTGAATTTTCAACCTTGATACCATCTTTGAAGTGTTGACACTTTCCTGTCAGTTGTTGACACATACTTTTGATAGGCTAAAAGGTGCTCCCTATGGAACATGTATTAAGAGAAACAAAAATGTATGTAGGTTCATGTTATGAATTTTATCCAAAAATGTTTCTGCTCGGGACCAGAGCAACGTCGCAAGTGGTACGGCATTTGCTTTACACAAGCTAACCTAGGATGGACCTTAGTTCGATCCTCCGGCATCCCATATGGTCCTCAAAGCCAGGTGTGATTTCTGAGTGCATAACCAGAAATAATCCCTGAGTGTCACCAGTGTGGCCCAAAAAGAAAAAAAAAGGCAAAAAAAAAAAAGATTCTCCTTTACTAATAAAAATTACTCCATTGTTTGGTAGTACAAATTTAAAAACGACATATTTAAGATGTCAGTGATGAAAGATTTCTAACAAACAAAGCCAAGAATATATTATGGCATTAAGGAGATAAAGTATGAAAATTAAACTCTTTGCTTTATAGAAATACATGTTTATGATTTATACCTAAAATTTATATTGAGTTTTTAAGATGGGTTTTAATATAGGTTTTCTGTTGTTTTGCTTTGCTTTGGAGCCATACCCTCTGGTGCTCAGGGCTTTTTCCTGGTTCTGAGCTCAGGAATCACTATTCTTTTTTTTTTATTTATTTTTATTTATTTTTTTATTTTAACACCTTGATTACATACATAATTGTGTTTGGGTTTCAGTCATGTATAGAACACCACCCATCACCAGTGCAGTGTTCCCATCACCATTGTCCCAAATCTCCCTCCTCCCCAACCACCCCCCGCCTGTACTCTAGACAGGCTCTCCATTTCCCTCATAGGTTCTCATTTTTAGGACAGTTCAAAATGTAGTTATTTCTCTAACTAAGCTCACCACAAAAAGTGAGCTCACCTGGGGTGAGCTGGAACTTCCAACTCTTTTCTCTTTTGTGTCTGAAAATTATTATTATTGCAGGAATGTCTTTCATTTTCCTTAAAACCCATAGATGAGTGATACCATTCTGCGTTTTTCTCTCTCTCTCTGACTTATTTCACTGAGCATGATAGAGGAATCACTATTCTTGAGGTTTAAGGCATCCCTTAAATAGGGTGCCAGAGTTTGAACTCTGCGTGCAAGGCAAGTACCCTACCTACTTTACTATTGTATCTGCCCTTTAAGAGAGAAGTATAAAGGTATTTTAATCCATGTTCATAGACTATTCGTAGTTTTTTCATTCATCTCTGCCTAGGCACTATTTACTAGAAAATAATAGCTAATATTAATTGACATCTACTATTAATCAGTTAATTAATTAATATTATAATATTCTAAGATCTTCCTAAGATAAACACAAGGTTGTCGACCTATTGAATATGAGAAACAGAACAATATGCCCAAGATTTCACACTTAGATTGTGAAGTCACACTTGAACATGTGCTCTTTAAGATATTTATTCTGATTAGTGGTTTTGCATTTGGCAGATTTTAGTTAAAATTGAGAGCTGCTGGCTGTCACTCAGGCAGGCTCTTGGGGCATTAACTCATTTATGTTAGGAAGAATTTCTTTTATCATTATTGCCATCCATAATAAGTTCAATTCTGCAGTAGCCTCAAAGATAGTAAGATCCTCTGACTGTTTTTCATCATCCAAAAATATATATGCATATATATTTAGTTAGTGAAAATATATTTCATATAATATAATAATGAAAATATATTAATATAGGATAGTACATATTTATGAGTGATTTCAAGTGCTGTTAGCTTCATGCATTCCCTGGAGGAGGAGTTATGTGATGTTAAATTCAACATTAAATTATCAAATTCATTAACATGTATTAGTCATGCTATTTAGTTATTAGTCATTAGTTTTCACTTATTCTGTGGCTACACTGGGCTGAATTAGCCCTTAAATGAATGACAAAGACAGAGTAGAACTGACCTTTTAAATGGAGTTATAGCTGCAATGAGTTGACTGGGCGATTCTGTGGAAGCAACAGCACAGCCATTACCTTAGACACAGGGCATAGGGATGTCTCCTGAGAGGAGATGATTCTGGTGAGACTCACAAGGTGACTAAGGTTTAACTAAAGGGGTGGTGGCTTTCTATAGGCAGCAGGCAGAAGCTCAACGCAGGAAAGCATGACACAAAAGTGAAGCAGGGTTTGTTATACTTGGACTATAAGATTTATTTAGGAAGGTGATACAAATGAAAGGAGAAAAAGTAAGCCAGAACTCTGAAATGAGAAACTCTACTTCCAAAGAGATACATATATTTCCTTCCTGAAAGAATCAGGACCTTATAAAGAATTCTATGAACAAAAGTAACTTTGACTTATTTGAAATATATTATAAGGAAGCAGTAGTTCTCAAATATTAGCCTGTATTGGAATAACTTATTTTTAAGAATAAACAAGATTTTATTTATAAAAATTAAAAATAACTTAAAAATACAATGCACAAATAGTTTTACATATATGGCTTAAAAAACGTGGAATATATTTTTATGTCTATCTTCAAGTCTTCTACAAACTGAACCTTTTCGGAAATTGGTAACAACTTGTGTTAATTTATGTACCATACTGAAAAATATAAAAATACATAGTTAAGAGGAACACTGAATTTTGAGGCTTTATTTTATTGTCTACAATATGTGTATATCTAGAATCAAACATATACTCAGGGATGCTATCCTGATCAGCAATGGTTTAATTTGAAAACTTATCTTAATCATTCACTTTGGAACATTATCTATTTTAAAATACATTTTGATATTCTTTCACTGTTCCTCATGATTTTTGTTTTAATAAAGCAGATAAAAATTATCCCAACTGGGCCCGGGAGATAGCATGGAGGTAAGGCGTTTGCCTTTCATGCAAAAGGTCATCGGTTCGAATCCTGGTGCCGCATATGGCCCCCCGTGCCTGCCAGGAGCAATTTCTGAGCATGGAGCCAGGAAAACCAAAAAAAAAAAAAATTATCCCAAGAAGATGCAAGAAAGTGGTATCGGATGAAAGTTGAGATGCATGAAAATTCCACACCAGTTCCTCTTGGTAGAATAAAGTCAGTTCTGAAAACAAAGGCACAGCTTTTATGCCTGCATTCTAACTGTTTTTCCCATCTTTGGCAGTGGAATTTTCTGGATTCTTCTTACCATCTTTTTATGGATTCCAATAAGTTTTTAATTCTTTCACTTGCAGCTTGGAATAACTTGGAATAACTTATTATTATTAAATGTGGAGTCTGAGCTAATATTAACTGGCATCTACTATTAATAAATAAATAAATTAGTATCATAATAAATATTCTAAGATCTTTCTACAATAAACACAAGGTATTGACTTATGATAAACTTCAAACAATTTGCCCAAGATCTCTGAAATTTTGGAAATTTCTTGGGTGGGTGGCAAAAACTAAAACATTGCATTTCAAACAAGTTTGCAGGAAACTGTGGGGCTACTGATTCCCAGATATTCTTCAGACATTATTATAGTTAAGATAATGTTTTACAATGATGTTGATATACATAGTCTTGGAGTATACACTTATCTTCCTTTACCATCGCCAAAGTGCTCAGATTATCCCTATTCATTCTCCATTGCCAGCTCTAATACATTGACTTCCCTAATGCAATGGTCTCATTTTACTCCAGTACTCAGAGTTTGCTATCAATCGATATTATCTATCCCCTTCTTTTGTTCCTCTAGACACACCAGATAAGTGAAATCATGTGGTCTTTGTCCTTTATTTTATTTGTTTTGATTTACACATGCTGCCCTTCAGTTCAATTGGAGCTGCAGCAAACTATACAGTTTCTTTTTCTTTTTTCTTTTTTTTTTTGTCCCCAAATTCCCAATACAGACCAGGCAAGGGTCTGGGTTGAGGTGTATATGGGGTACATTTACTGTACCTCCTCTTTCTATACAGTCAGTGTGAAGAACACAGCCTGTGGTAAGAATTGGGAGGCCTTATTTTTTCTTTTCTTTTTTGATCAGTCTCTCTAAAGTTGAGTTCTTATTAGCTGTCTGACCTTTTTCAAAGCCCTGAAATTGTTAAGATCTCATTTTTATCATTTAAGAAATGATAGAAATAATAACAGTTACAAGAACATTGATACTATTTAATAAGGCTATGAAGCCTTACCTCTTTCAGAGTTTCTGATACAATATCTCCTCTCTGGAAGTCACCAAATGAAGTTGTTACTCAGTATGTATTCCAAACAAATTTCCATGCTAATGACATGAAACATTAGAACTCACTTTCATGCTACAAGATTTAATCCTATAACCTCTTATGTTTTTTAATTTCTCAGAAATCTTTATTTTCTTCTACCCATGCCCATGTCCTTAGCAATGACCTTGAAATCAGAGAATATGTCCATAGAACATGTCTTGTGTTTTATTGTGGTTCCCTATACTTCATTAGTGGATGACACATGCATATATATCACTTCACCTTTTTCTCGTTAAAGCCCACTAGACTCTCTTTCAAAGCTGTACCTTGACATTATCTTCATCATTTTGTCCAACATGGGACTCAGACATAACATATGGTTTCTCTTTGAGGGTACATTCTGTATTGTTTAAGGAACAAAATTTACCTTGTGCAGTAATCTACTCAAAGTCAATGTTTTGCTAATATTCTTTGAACAATAACATCCTAGTGTGGAAGATGTTTGCTTTCCATAGGGAAGAAGCTTTAGAAAATTTGTCCATGTTTCTTGCTTCTTCTCATTCTTCTCTGCCTCCCAGAAAATTTACTCTTTAAAGTTACAAAGGAAACCCAAACACTTTCTTCTGGTAGAGAAGGAAGAAGACATTTCATTGCTAAAATCAGTTTCATGACTTGGGTGCTTGCCTGGTGTTCTGTGAGAAAAAAATAAAGAAGATTCCGGGGCCCGGGAGATAGCATGGAGGTAAGGCGTTTGCCTTTCATGCAAAAGGTCATCGGTTCAAATCCCGGTGCCCCATATGGTCCCCCGTGCCTGCCAGGAGCAATTTCTGAGCATGGAGCCAGGAGTAACCCCTGAGCACTGCCGGGTGTGACCCAAAAACCACACACACACAAAACAAATAAAATAAAGAAGATTCCATTGTGATGTGAGAAAGTGAATGATCAGTGAAAATACCTTATAACTCTTACTCATTCATAGTGTTGTGATGGTAGGAGATGTTAGGCTAAAAATAAACATTGTGAGTTTTCAGCTTATTTTATGTGAACTGTTTACTAATGCAAAGCACATATGGTCTATAAGATTTTCAAGAAATGATGCACAGTGTTTAAGATAGCAAGCCTCTAATCTGAAATATGGATATTTTATGAGATAATACTTTACATATTGCTCATTGTATCTTGAATCATATTTTTAATCTTGCTTCTGATTAACTTGAATACCTTTGAAAATAAAGGAAAGCATTGCCTTAATATAATACTGCAGAGTTGGATGCCTCTTCCTTCAGGCTAATGCCTCATGAGTGAATGAATAATGGGAGAAAATGCAAAGATCTGGAAATTCTTCCTTCTGGAGTTAAAGCTTCTCTCTGACAACCAGCTGTGTGACCTTTGGCAAATACTTTATTATTTTGCTCTTTCAGGCATTCTATAAAAATTATTGTGCAAATTTTATTGCCTTGAACTATAGCCTTATCTTTCTGAATACATACAAATATTTTCTACCATATTCCTTAAGCCAATCATTGTTTAAAAAGTGTAGCTTGAGAACCTGCCCCATGAGCTGATGAGTTAAAGGCAGATAAGAGGGGTTTTCAACCTTCTAGATTTTAACATTATTTTCATATCATTTATTTATACTGTTGGGCAATCCAGCTAGTAACTATTTATTTTAATCAATCAATCAACCCACACATCCAGGAAGCATTTCTTTCTTAAATGCTGTGCTCAACTATTGAGTTTTCTAATTATTTTGATTGAAATTTACTGATTTATATAATTAGAGACAATGCTTCGAGAACTGAACATTTAAACTGAGGAATTAATAAAGTCAGTGATTAAATAGGATAGTTGAGGGAAAGAGCTTTCCAAGAAACAGGAAACACATATGCAAAGGCTCTGACTTAGCAATCATGTATCGACTTTTGACAAAGATGATGTGCCATTGTCATAGGAGTAATACCAAAGAGAGTAATGATGGCAACAAAAAGAATCAGAAATACAAGAAAAAAATCTATCATCATATGATATTGCAGGATGCAATAGTGTGCTTGTAATCTTTCCAAAGATTTATGGTCATCATTAAGAGGAGTCTTGTATAGAAATTTTAGGGAGAGTTTTTAGTGAATATTTCTGACTATTGATAAGAATATATAGTGAGAAGCAGATAAGGAAACATGTAGGACTTATTTTTCCCTGTGGGACACATATTGTTACTATACTTTGAGGAGTTTGAGCCTGCAAATAGTACATATTTAAATTTGAGGAATATGTTTAAGGTAATTAGCAGGACTGACTCATGAATGTGGGTATAGATAACTAGCTAAATGATGATATTAGATGGAAGAATAGCTGTCTAGACCGAAATTGGAGGAGGAAGGTAGAAATGAAATTTGATTTTATAAATTCATAAGTTTTAGATGGTTACAATAAGCAGAATTACATTGTGGTTTTCAGAGGATAAACTTAGATAAATATATACATTCCAAACTCATTAGTATTTAAATAGTGTATTTAAATATTGTGTATTAAACAGTAACATATGGAACAGTATATTCTGAGTTGGTGATACTGCCCCAACCCTAAAACCTTGGGTAGTGGTTGTAACATTGACTATAATTATGAATCACTTTGTTTTTTCTCATTTAAAGAAGTTATATTTCTGGGGTGCATGAGGGAGGGCCAAATATATCTACCATATAAAATGAGGCAGTAAGCCAGATTAGTTTGGAATCTCTAAAAATAATTGTGTAGTAATAAGAAAAAAAGTTTTAGGTAGAGCAATCAGCTGAATCAAATGTGAGCTAAGTATTAAGAAAAATTATTATACTGCAAAGATTAATGGATTTGATGAACTGGATGACAGATCTTCATAAGTTACAGAAATGTCATTGGAACACATTGCATAAACAAATTTAGGAGAGGAGGGATATTGTAAGACTTCGGTGAAATATATGACATTCTTTTTTACTCAAGTATATATGTATTCATGTTATTAGTCTATTTCAGCATGACATTCTTAATTTGCACATATCCATATAAAATTTCTAACCTCGTCTAAAAGTATAACATATTACATCAAATGTGTTATATTTAAAGATCATGAAACATAATGTTTTCATAAAATTATTGAAATTCAGGTCAGAGAGGTAGTGCAGAAGTATAGTAGCTTGCTTTTCATATGCTTGACCCTGATTTGAACTTTGACACTGAGTATGGTTGCCAAGATACTACTAGGAGTGATCCCTGAGCCTGGCATCAGGAGTAAGCCCTGAGTTCAGCTAGATATGGCCTAAAAACAAACAAAAATACTTATATGCTTTTTGCCTCCTGAAATTCTCCTGAGGAGGCCAAGAAAGACCCAGCGAAAACAGTCTTCTAGAAGCTCCACAGCAGACAAAGAGGTTGGTGTCTGACACTTGCTGTATGCTGAGCCACAGAGAGAAAGCCTGAAAAAAATCTCTGCTGCCTCTGTGCATTTAAACAGCCTCTTCTGTTTCCTGAAGTTATCCTGAGGAGGCCAAGAAAGAACCAGTGAAAACTATTTCCTAAAGGCTCCACAGCAGACAGGGGCTCCAGAAGTGCGTGGCCACTCCACTTTGCTTTGCAGCCACACACTTTACTAACTAATGAATCCCACAATAACACTTGGAAAAATCACACTACAAATGTGACTGTGGGGAAACTAGATAGTCAAACACTATGCACAGAGAATGATGATGACAATTTTGATGACCCCAAAAATACCAGCCACCTGAGAGCCGATAAGTTTAGAATAAAAATGTGGAATATCCTGATAGAAATTAAAGAAAGCATAGATCAAGCTGAACAGAACACAAAAACTGAATTAGAAAATTCTAAACTGTAATAACAGGTTTGAAAAACATGGTAGCTGAACTGAAAACCTCAATGGAAAACCTCTCCAACAAGGTAACAGCAGCAGAGGACAGAATCAGTGAACTGGAAGATCAAATGCAGAACTACTCCATACAGCAGAAGAGATTGGAAAATAATCTTAAGGCAAACTATCAGACAATGTAAAAAGTACTCAAGGAATGTGAACAGATGGAAATAGAAGTCTTTGATAAACTCAAAAGAAAGAATAAAAGAATCATTGGAGTCACAGAGGCCCAGGAGGAAGATCCCCAGGAAGAATCAACAGTCAAAGACATCATCACAGAGAAACTCCAAGAGCTTAAGATTGCATGTATTCAAATTCTGCATGACTGAAGAGTACCAGCTAAAAGAGACCCAAAGAAAAACACTCCAAGACACTTCCTAGTCACAATGACAAATCCCATAGATAGAGTTAGAATACTAAAAGCAGCGAGATAAAAAATGAAAATTACATTCAAAGGAGCATCTTTAAGATTTACAACAGACAAGCCACAGAAACTCTCAAGTCCAGGAGACAGTGGTGGGATATTGTGACAAGACTGAATGAAATAGATGCATCACCTAGAAGACTGCACCCAGCCTGACTCACATTCAGGATTGAAAGAAGAATACATAGCTTTACAGATAAGCAACAGCTCTGAAACTTTACAAATGCAAAACCAGCCTTAAAAGAAAATCTGAAAATAAAAGAAAAAAAAAGAAAAACTGGAAGGTCTACTTTAAGACAAGACAGACCAACAGACACACCAAACTTATACACAAAGATGACATTAAACCCCAGGACAATCATCTCTCTCAACGGCAATGGACTAAATGCACCAGTTAAGAGACACAAAGTGGCAAAAAGAATAAAAAAGGTGAATCCAACCTTCTGCTGCCTACAAGAAACACACCTGAATAGTCATAATATCGACTCAAACTCAAAGACTGGAGGAAAATTATCCAATCAAACAACACCCTTAAAAAAGTGGAGTGACTATATTAATATCAGACAACACAAACTTTAGTTTCAGAAAAGTTGTAAATGACAAAGATGGACATTTTGTACTAACCAAGGGATATATGCAATGGGAAGAAATCACACTACTAAACATATTTGCAACAATGAGAGATCTGCAAAATATCTAATGCAATTATTGACAAATTTTAAAGATATCAATAGTAACACAATAATTGTGGGAGACCTCAACACTGCCCTGTCACCACTTGATAGGTCAACCAGACTGAAACCCAACAAAAATATACTAGCTCTGAAAAGAGAAATGGAAGAAAGAGGCCTAGTAAATATATATAGGGTACTACATCCCTAGAAACCTGGATACACATTCTTCTCAATGCACATGGATGATTCTCTAGGATAAACCACATGCTGGTACATAAAATATACCTCCATAAAATCAAGAGTATAGAAATTTTGCATACTACCCTAGCTGATCACAAAGCTCTGAAATTAGATGTGAACTACAAAAGGACACAAAGGAAAACTTTAATACCTGGAAAGTAAACAGCCTACTACTGAGCAACCAGTGGGTCCAAGATGAAATCAATGAGGAAATCAAAACGTTCCTAGAAACAAATATAATGAAGACACAATCAGAAATTATGGGACACAGCAAATTTCCAAGAGGAAAATTTATAGCTTTGCAAGCACACATCAGGAAGGAAGAAGAGGCCTACATAAATAGCTTAATGAAGCAGCTTATAAACCTAGAAAATGATCAATAAAAGGAACTAAAAATAGGAAGACAAAAGATCAATGAAAACAGTTGTTGTTTTTTTAAATAAACAAGATTGAAAGACCACTGGCAAAAAAATCACAAAGAAGAGAGGGAGAGAGAAACTTAAAAACTCTTATTAAAAATGAAAAGGGGGAGATCATTACAGATACTCCAGAGATTTAAAGGGTAATCCAAGACTCTATGCAATGAACATGAGAACCTGGAAGAAATTAATAAGTTCTTGGACTCTTATACCCTTCCACGGTTGATTAAGGATGTAACATATCTAACCACCCCCATCACTATTGGGGAGATTAAAAACAGTAATCATATATATACCTGATAAAAATGGCCCTGGCCCAGATGGATTCATTAGTGAATTACTTCAAACTTTTCAAGAGGAACTACTAGCAATTCTTGCCAGGCTCTTTCATGAAACTGAAAATACTTGAACACTTTCAAATAGTTTTTATAGACCCAACATCACCTTGATAACAAAACCTGATAGAAACTGCCACAAAGGAAAATTACAGACCAATATCCCTTGATGAATACATATGGAAAGATCCTCAACAAAATTCTGGCAAATAGGATCCAAGGCCTCATTAATAAGGTCAAGTTTACCATGATCAAATAGGTTTCATCCCAGGAATGCAAGAATGGTTAAAATATATAAATCAGTCAACATAATACACAATATAAACAACAAGAAAAATAAAAATCATATGATCAATCAATAGACACAGAGAAAACATTTGATAAGTTTCAACACCCATTCTTGATAAATCTCTTATCTGGATGAAGATGAAAGGAACTTTTCAAATATTGTTAAGGCCATCTACCACAAAACTATGGCAAATATACTCAATGGAGAAAAACTTAAAGACTTTCTTCTAAAACCTGGTTCAAGAAAAGTCTGTTATCTCTCACCACTCCTATTTAAAATAGTACTGGAATTACTTGCTATAGTGATTAGCAAGAGAATGATATCAAGGGCATCCAGATTGGGGGGGGGGGAAAGAAGTCAATCTCTCATTGTTGGCAGATAAGATAATACTATCCTTAGAAAACCCTAAGGACTCTATCAAAGAGCTTCTAGAATCAATAGATTCATAGCAAAGTGACAGTCAACAAAATTAACATGAAAAAAATCAATGATGTTCTTATACACCAACAATTATAGAGAAGAAATGTACATTTAAAAAAACCTGTTCACATTATTGCCACAAAGACTCAAATATTTTGGATTCAACTTAACTAAGGACGTGAAGAACCTATACAAAGAAAACTACAAAACTGTGCTTCAAGAAATAAGAGAGGACACACAGAAATGGAAACACATACTCTGCTCATAGATTGCCAGGATTAACATCTTTAAAATAGCAACACTCTACCAATGCATTGTACAGTATTAAGCAATCCCTCTAACGATATTCATGACATTCTTCAAAGAAGTGGATCAAATAATCTTAAAATTCATTTGGAAGAATAAACACCATGAATATTAAAGCGATTTGGGAAAAGGCATCACGTTCCTCAATTTTAAATTGTATTACAAAGCAATAATTAACAAAACAGCATGGTATTGGAATAAAGAAAGATCCTCAGATTAGTGGAATAGTTTTGAATATTGAGAGAATGTTCCTCAGACATACAATCATTTAATTTTTATTAAGGGACAACAAATCCTAACTGGAGCAAGGAAAGCCTTTCAGCAAGTGCTTTTAGCACAACTGGTTTGCCATTTGCAAAAAAGCAAACTAAAATACTTACAAAGGTAAAATCCAAATAGATTAAAGACCTTAATATCAGACCTGAATCTATATGGTATAAGGAACAACACGTAGATAAAATACTCCATGGCATGGAGACTAAAATCATCTTTAATTAGGAAACAGCACTCTGCAAACAAGTAGAAGCAAAGATAAACAGAAGGGAATTTATTAAGTTGAGAAGTTTCTGCACCTCAAAGAAAATAGTGCCTAGGATACAAGATCAATCCATTAAATGTGAGAAATTATTCAATTAATACCCATCAGATAAGGGACTAATATCTAAAATATACAAGGCACTGACAGAACTTTACAAGAAAAAAGAGTCTACTCCCATCAAAAAAGAAGAAATAAACAGACACTTCATCAAAAAAGAAATACAAATGGCCAAAGACACATTAAAAAAAAAAGCTACATATCACAATCATCAGAGAGATGCAAATCAAAACAATGATGATGTACTATATCTCACCACAGAGACTGACACACATCACAAAGAACAAGAACAATAATTGCTGACAGGGATGTTGGGAGAAGGGAACTCTCATTCACAGCTGGTGGGAATGCCATTTGGTCTCAAAAAACTAGAAATTGTGGTCCCATATGATCCAGCTATATAACTCATAGGGATATGCCCTAGAAACACAAAAATGCAATTCAAAAATCCCTTTCTCACACCTATATTCATTGCAGAGCTTTTAACAATAGTCAGACTCTAGAAACCACCAAGATGCCCTTCAATAGATAAATGGCTAAAGAAACTGGTACATATACACAATGTAATATTATGCAGGTGTCAGAGGAGATGAAGTCTTGAAATTTTCCTATATTGATGTACATGGAATCTATTATACTGAGTGAAATAAGTCAGAAGGAGAGATAGACACAGAATAGTCTCACTCATCTATGGGTTTTTAAGAAAAATTAAGACATTATTTTTATAATTCCAGAGACAATAGAGTGAAGGGTCAGAAGGACTGTCCCACAATATGAAGTTTACCAGAAAGAGTGGTGAATGCTGTTAGGGAAATAACTACACTGACAACTAGCATGACAAAGTTAATGAATGAGAAAAGTAGAATGCCTGTCTCAAAAACTGGCGGGGTGTGGGGAAGGAGGGTGATTGGGGGTATTAATGGTGGGAATGTTGCACTGTTGACGGGGGTGGGGGTGGATTCTGTTTATGACTGAAACTCAACTACAATCATGCTTGGAGCTATGGTGCTTAAATAAAGATTTTATAATAAAAAATACATATGGAAGGTAGAGTGGTACTCCTGTGGGTAGGGTATTTGCTTTGTATGTGGTCAACCTGAATTTGATACCCCATACTATATATGGTCCCCTAAGCCCTACCAGAAATTGAGCACAGAGCCAGGAATAAACCTAAACACTATGTGTCCCAACAACAAACATAAACATATTCATAGAAAGTAATAATGTAATAATGGTTTGTTAGTGTTTATATTACATAAAGTGACTTTTAAGATAAATGAAATTTTAAGACAATATTAGCTCTCAGTTTTAAAATTCTCTAGTTCTTATTGAATCTATAATTTCATATTCAGTGGAAAATAATTTATTTTTTCATTATCAATGAATTAGCTACTCAAATTATTTTAATATCTTTTCCTTGACAGTAACTAGATATGCCTACTCTTCAGGAATAAATATCAGATCCAGAAATATACTTCAGGAAGATATCAAATTATAACACCATTCCTTTTCTACCTCTATTAGGGAAAGTAGGACTTAAAACATTTAAACTTAATTATTAGCACTGAAATTTTAAGCAGATTTATTCTGTAGCTCCTCTATTCAAAATGTATGTCAAGAGAAAAATGTTACCTCATGGAATGGTGTGTGTGTGTGTGTGTGTGTGTGTGTGTGTGTGTTGGGGGTGTCTAAGGAAAGTCAACAAAACATTAGTACAGTCCACTTTTTTTCTATTTCAAAGATGTGTTGAGTTAATACATATTCATTACACTGACCTGAAATAACAGACTACTTAGAAAACAATCACTGATCACCTCGTTCAGAATCCCAAATTCTTAATATTTTTAAAGGCCAGCCTGGGCTTAGAGAGATTGCATTCCTGGAACTGAACTTTCCAGTATTGAAAGGTACTTATTCCACATAGTTTTTCCCAAGAACTAGTCAATAATCCCCCTTTTTGTACTTTACACCAGGTCAGGAAAGTAAGATCTTTCATTTCATGAAAAAATTTAACATATGGGTCTGCATAATTAATATCTCTAATTGACTTTTTATTTGCAGATGTTGGTGATCCCTGTAATAGAAGCAATGTCACACAGGTAGTTCATACACAGTGAGCTTTTGACCTAAATGGCTTGCCATGCTTCTGTAGAGTGGACTGGAAGGGAGAGAATGAGTCAAATGAATTGAATATATTGCAGTGGATTGCAATATAAGCAACACAACTATAGTTTCAATTCTTTATATCCTTAGGGGGGTCTGGGCTAGGATAAGAAAAGTAGGAGCCAAGGGATGAACGTGAATTCCCTGGATTGTATAAATTGCTAACCCTGAGCTTTCTGGAACCTAAGTGTCATGTAGTTTCTTGTCCAAATTTAAGGAGATTCTTGTTTGTCAGAATTATACATATATTGGATCATTCTCTGCATATGATATTTCACTCCACACCTCACCTTTAATTTATCTGGCTATAATGATAATCCTTGTTTCTAGCCCCGCAGGAATACTGAGTTAGACAGATCAGATGTCAGACAAAAACTGTGAGTGGCTCTGCTCAAAAGGTTTCAGTTTTCTGCGGTTGGTGGTCTTGGGATTTGAACCTCATCGTCTTTTGTTATGTTTCCTGGAGACCCATTCAGTTGCAATTGTCTCAGTTAGGTCTCTGGAATTAGAGATCATGATTGTTGCTCAGGTCGTAGGACAAACCCTAGTCTAGGGTTTTCTTGCTGGTCCCAGGTTACATACTGCCCAGCCGTGGTTCTATCTGTCAGTCTTCTGTAGATCGCATTCTTGGGATTTGCATAGCCCAAAGTGTGACCAGTCTTATCGTTATTTGGTGAGGTAGGATACCCTAATCTTATGTCCATTTGTTCCAACTTTCCTCATTGCCAGGATATCATATTGGAGCTGGCATATGTTGGTGTTTGAGCAGTATTCAGGATGTCCCGGGTGGGATTTGTTTCCTGTATCTGTTGTGCAGAACTGTATCATTTCTATGTCTGGGATTCAGGGTTCAAGGCTGAACAGTTGGTGTCTGATCTCCTGGGGTCCAAGATAGGTCCACATGATATATTTTCAAGGTGGGAGATTCCCCTGTATTGTAAATAAGTATGAGTTCTTATCCCTAGTAGATAAGAGCTTGGTTATATATGTGTGATTTCCCCCCTTTTTTTAGTGTGCCTTTGCAGGGAGGAATGGTGCTTCATTATATTGCTGGTGTATTTGGGGGAGAAAAAGAGGATCAGGGAAACAAGTCAGCAACCCAAAAAAGATAAGAATATAGATAAAAATATATTTGCTCACATGTGGATAAAGAAAAATGATTTAAAAAACTTAAGTAGGGGCCCGGGAGATAGCATGGAGGTAAGACATTTGCCTTTCATGCAAAAGGTCATCGGTTCGAATCCCGGTGCCCCATATGGTCCCCCGTGCCTGCCAGGAGCAATTTCTGAGCATGGAGCCAGGAGTGACCCCTGAGCACTGCTGGGTGTGACCCAAAAACCAAAAAAAAAAAAAAAACTGAAGTAAAAAATAAATTAAGAACTGGAATAAGAAATAAAGAGGTAGTAGTATACTGGACCTATACTTCTAATGGAAATATAGGCTTCCCCATTGTCTTTTGAGATTCTCTTGTGGGGCATGAGTTCCCAAAGGACACTGAGGAAACAGAACTCTTGAAATCAAGAAGAATGACTACTTCATAAGCTCCACTCCTTGAACTGTGCAGAGTCTGAGATCTCTAGATATAAAGGTCTGATTTTAACACCCAGATCAGACCAGAAATCTTCCATACAACATGAAAAAACCAAGGAGAGAATAACTGAACTTGAAAGGAGTCTATAGATAACCCATGACAATATATTCTAAAGAGGGAGAAACCCTGTATCTCCTAGGCAAAGGGGATTCCCTTCTCACATGACCCCAATTTTTACTGTGCCTATGCAGAAGGAAAAAGGAAAGGGGAGGGACGGAGAGATAATACGGAGGTAAGGCATATGCCTTTCACGCAGAAGTTTATCGCTTTGAATGCCGGCATTCCATTTGGTCCCCTGGCATGCCGGGAGCGATTTCTGAGCATGGAGCCAGGAGTGACCCCCCTGAGCACTGCTGGGTGGGACCCCAACCCCCCCCACAAAAAAAAGAGACAAGAAGCACAAAATAATCCTTTTTTTTATTTCGCTTATTACTACTTTATAATTCTCTTATCTAGTTTTAGTCGACCTCCTTATCTTGGGTGTAGATATTTAAGTAGTTGTTCACTTTTTTATTCATATATTTACTTTTTCTGTCTTCTTTTCTCTTCTTCCTTTTTGCACTCTATCATGTTTTTTATCTCAAGACCATGACAACTATGTGGTGCATATCTTTATTGCTCTAGTGCTCACTGGATATCTTATTTGATACGTCTATGTGAAATGTTCTGGTGTTTCACCTTCTTTTTTCCCTTTTGTCTCTCAAACCGAGGATGAGAGCCTCTAGAAGGACCCTGCTCATTATTGGCGTAGTTAATTTCCCCACCCCATCCTATTACCTTACTCTTCCCCAAACAAAACCACATAACTCGAACTATCTAGTCCCGCTTCCCAATTAGAGGAAGAAATAATGGAGGCACCAAGACCAAACAGCTATAAGATCACTAAGTAATAAACTGGACACAGAGGGGATCACACAAATCTAGAAGCCCCTGTGGAGAGGGTGGAGGATAGGGAAGGCAGGGGGGAAATGGAGGAGGAGGGAGGACAACTCGGTGATGGGAATTCCCCTGATTCAATGTTTACATGTACCTGGAACATTACTGTGAACGATATGTTAACCACTATGATTAAAAT
>PVKC010011179.1:0-24960 GCA_004027635.1 Crocidura indochinensis
AAAAACCAAAAAAAAAAAAAGTGACAGAATTATGACCTTGCTCTAAAATTTCTGAGAGGCATGGACAAAGGGAGTTTAGTGCCCTTATCTCCTGGTTGCTCTTTCCCCCCAGAGAATCTTTTAACCCTTACAGACCTGAATTTAAAAAGTTCCCTAATTTCCAATGACTTAATAATTACTTTACACCACCCAATACACAAAGCTTAATTACACATAAGCTTTCAGAAAAGGCACACTCATGCCTCAAGATTCACTTCACAAACTTCACAATTATTTGAGGCCTCTTATTCACATCAAATATCTGATAATAATTCTCACTATAAATTCGACATGAACAGAGTTGCTGAATCTTTTTAATTCTACTCCTGTCATTATCTGCCAGATCCTAGCAGAGCAATCAAACTTGCAAATACAAAGACACACACAGTGGGCCCGGGAGATAGCATGGAGGTAAGGCGTTTGCCTTTCATGCAAAAGGTCACCGGTTCGAATCCCGGTGCCCCATATGGTCCCCCGTGCCTGCCAGGAGCAATTTCTGAGCATGGAGCCAGGAGTAACCCCTGAGCACTGCCGGGTGTGACACACACACACACAAAAAGACACACACAGGCTAGCACTATTTCTGCTGAACTCAAGCCAAATTTTACCAACTTTAAGGGGGAAGTGATATTCTCTCCAAAATTTCTCTCTGTATTTTGACTACACAGAAACTTACTGCCTCGAATAAAAGTATAGAATATGCCACATATGCACTATCTGTGTATAGATTAAAAGGCTAAGTATAATATTTTTAAACACTTCTAAAACTACATAATTCTACCAACTGTGCAGAAGTATAATCAGTGGATATTGTGGTGGACACATCATTAATAACATAGGCAGTGTTTCCATTAGAAGATACATTAATAAATATGATGCCCTTAGTTTCAATGTCATGGAGTGTGTTTCCTACATATTGTTCTATATACCTTGTGGTTTCAGGTCTGATATCAAGGTCTTTAATTCATTTGCATTTAATGTTGGTGCAGGGTATTAGATGGAGATCTGAGTTCTTTTTTTTTGCAAGTGGCTGACTAGTTGTGCCAACATCACTTGTTGAAGAGGCTTTCTTTGCCCCATTTTGCATTTCTTGCCCTTTTATCAAAGAATAATTGTATATCTGGGAATACTCTAGTCTATTCCACTGATCTGAGGATCTGACTTTATTCCAATACCATACTGTTTTAATGACTATCGATTTGTAATACAGTAATAGAGTTTAAAGTTGGGGATCATATTATAATGGGAAAAATCCAAACATGCATTTTAAAAAATTGTATAAACTTATTTGCTGGGTAATGATTATCGATATTTCCCTTAAAGGAAGCACATGCCAAAGGTCAGTCATCTGTATTTTGCATTAGCCAATTAAGATGCTGTTTATTATAAGGTTGAATAAGATAACCAGGTTCCTTTCCAAAATATTTCTTACAAAATTCATTACCTGTGCTACATATTTTTGACACAATGTAGGTAGGACTGTTTGCCATGCCCTGCGGGAGGACTTTCCACTGGTAGTGTTTCACGGGAGCCTTAAAATTGACTACAGGAATACTAAAAGCAAATCTTTTTCTATTGAGCATAGGTTTTTCCCTTAGATACCTATTCCATGTTCTGCGCTCCCTGCTGTGGTGCGGAAAAGTTCTGTGATGGGGGCGACATTACATACTCATACTGCATCTGTTGATTGCCCTGCATATAGCTGGGTTGAGCTGCAAATGGATTGGCTGGCAAGAAACCCTTGGCCCCATTGTTGCGCACCGGGTTTGGGGCCTGGGGCGCGCCCAGCCTGAAGTTTCCCTATGGGAGAGCAGGCCGTTGTTTCTGGGTATTATTCCTATATCTACAATCAATAGCCCAGTGCCAGCCTTGATTACATTTGGGGCAGATTCTTTGGAGCCTCACTCTTAGTCCTGGTCTGTTAGGCAGTCTCTCAGAAAATGTCCCTCTTGCGGGCGAGAAAAACATTTCCTGTTATCTCCCTGGATAATTCCTGATCTTTTTAAAACAGCATTCAATGTTAGGTTCATATTGTGCAATGGTCCAGTGCCTGCACATAGCTGTATATAGTCTGATAAAGTTTTTCCTTTTCTGTTAGGTCTAATAACTGCCTGACATGCTGGGTTTGCATTCTCAAAAGCCAATTGCAAAATAAGAGGACTATCTGGTTCAGCATATCCCAACAGTTTCTTTGCCACATTAAGCAGTCTGTGCACAAAATCACTATAAGGTTTCTCTGGGCCTTGTTTTACAGAGGCAAGGGAGGAGCTAAAGGAACCTTTATGAGGCAGTCTTTTCCAGGTTCTTATGGCTGCTAATTGTATCTGTGAGAAAAGTGCTGCAGGATACAATTTTTGTTCCTGAGGAGTATTATAAGGTCTTTTTCCCATCAACATTTCTAAGGATCAATTAGCACTTTGACCTCCTTGCTCTCAGTTTTTCTGAGCAGTTTCTTTGCAAAACTCATAAAATTCTGATTTGCAAATTAAATAACCACCACCATCCAGCACAGCATGAGCTGTGTGGTACCAGTTACTCGGAGTCATCTATAAATCTCCTAAAGATTCAAGAATTTCCAAAGTAAAAGCGATTGGTCCATATTGATTAACTGCTGATTTCAATTCTTTTTTTGTTTGTTTGTTTTTGTTTTTGTTTTTGGGCCACACCCAGTGACGCTCAGGGGTTACTCCTGGCTATTCGCTCAGAAGTGAATCCTGGCAGGCACGGGGGAACATATGGGGAACAGGGGATCGAACCGAGGTTCGTCCTAGGTTAGCGCAGCCAAGGAAGGCACCTTATCTCCAGCGCCACCGCCCGGCCCCCCTGATTTCAATTCTTTCAAAATCTTTAGGCTGAGCCAATCATATCTATGTGTAGTAAAGATCTGCGAGAACTCCGCCGCTGTGGCGGACACTCCCTTTCTAACTAAGCGCTTCAGCCTCATTTTCACTATCACTTTCTGGCAAAGGAAAGGTTTCTGCCAAATGCTGTAAATGATGGCACAAGCCAAGGTGCGAGGGAGGCAATACCTCAGTGACTGGAGAACTTTCAAAGAATCTGGCAGGGCGTCATTAAATTTCTATCCTTTAGTCATTAGCTTTTGAGCATGCAAAGGCATATTTGTATCAGACACAGAAGTAGAACTCTTGGGGCCCGGGAGATAGCATGGAGGTAAGGCGTTTGCCTTTCAAGCAAAAGGTCATCGGTTCGAATCCTGGTGCCCCATATGGTCCCCCGTGCCTGCCAGGAGCAATTTCTGAGCATGGAGCCAGGAGTAATCCCTGAGTACTGCCGGGTGTGACCCAAAAACCAAAAAAAAAAAAAAAAAAGAAGTAGAACTCTGTCCTGATTGGAGTTTCTGGGTAAAACTGCCTTATCCCTTTTTGTTTGTGGTTTAAATTTTTGTAAATCCAAATCAACTAGTATCTTATCCTTTTCATTCTGGATTTGCAGTTTCGTCAATTCCTTGCAAAGACAACTTTGTGTCTGTTCTAAATCCAGCTTGCCTTTTAACTCAACAAGCTGCTCGTCAGCAGGAGGAAAAGGAGCATCTGGACCCTTAATGAAAGGGATCTGAGGAGATGGTGAAACTGGAGCATCTAAGATATAAGGAGTTGGTTCAGGGAAATTATAAGGAGGAGGTCTACAATTTTGATAACTGACGAGAAATTTCCACCGAGCCCAAAGATTCCTGGTCTGCTTTAGAGAATGGACCAAGAGCAGATTGAAAATCTAAGTTAGTGATCACTGAGTTTTTCTCCTTTTGAAGCCGAGCGCCCCCTATTGCCCCCAATAAAGTTACTTGCTTTTCATCCTCACAGTCCGATTCACTGGGAGAGGATGGGGAGGACAATTATGTTTCAAAGAGCATTTCTCACCTTCAGTTTGTAAATATTGCTTACATTGCTGAACAGTTTGTTTAAATCCCTCAGGCCATGCGTTAGCAGTAAGGGCTTCATTAATCAAAGACCAGTATGTAGGAGTAATGACCGGGACCTCTTTAAGTCCAAATGATTGATAAAAGTCCTGAATAGCCTGCCCTTCTCTTTGCCACCTTTTTTCATTAATAGTTCCTTTTTTGCGGGAACCACGGACAGAACTCGTGAATAAACTGAAAATGTAACTAAATCTTGACGTTTCACCTTAGTACCTCTAACTTTCTTTTGTGTGTGTGTGTGTGTATGTGTGTGTGTGTGTGTGTGTGTGGTTTTTGGGTCACACCCGGCAGTGCTCAGGGGTTATTCCTGGCTCCATGCTCAGAAATTGCCCCTGACAGGCACAGGGGATGCCAGGATTCGAACCGATGACCTTCTGCATGAAAGGCAAACGCCTTACCTCCATGCTATCTCTCCGACCCCACCTCTAACTTTCAAATCTCTTTGAACACCAATGACAAATTCTTCATGCGTACTAAGTTACTATCCCATTATTAAAAGACTTCTATCACAACAAATATTATAATACTCAAACAAAAAAATGTTTCAAATTCTACTTCCACAACGAATGGTAGGTATAACAACCAAAAAGAATCATAAGTATAGAGATGCAAAGTAAAAGTTCGAAGACAAAGACAATAGTGGGAATTTCAGGAAAGAGGAAACTAATAGAAAGGGCTTCAGATTTGGAGATGCAGCTAGGAGGGCAGACTGGAGAAGACATGAGTAAAAGTGTCCGACTACTATAGGGGGCTTGTGTTTCGCTTAAACCAATAGGTACCTAACAAAACTCAGTTTTGTCTTCTGCAGAGGACAAGCCTTTATTTGGAGAGGCTTGGCTGAGACCTCTTCATTATTGCCCAAAGTTTTTTTACTGGGCCTCACCTTTGGCTTTTAAGTGAGGTATTTGGTTCCTGGGGGCTATTGACTAGTCAGACTTAGAAAGTATAAGAAAAGTTCAAGGAGATGAGCAAAGAGGAGAAAGAGGCAAAGAAAAATTTCAACGTGAAGGAGAAAGAGGGAAAAACTATAATTCATAACAGCAAACTTCATCAAATAATATCAAAATATATCAAACAATATCAAAATTCATCAAACAATATCAAAATTCATCAAACAATATCATAATTCATCAAATAATATCAAAACCATCAAACAATATAATCTGCCACGGGCAGCAGAGGGAAGGGGCATTAAGGAGGGGAAACCTTAGGACCCGGAGGGAAGGGTCATCCATATCTTTCAACAGGGGCTTCCTAAGATATCTTTAACTCTTCATAATATCAAAAAGAATATCAACCTTCTTGACTCTCTCTATTTCACCAGCCTTTTTTCCACAGGCTATTCTATTTTCACCAGTCTTTCTTTAAAACTCTATTTTCCTATTATTATTCACCAGTCTCTCTGAAACTTCATTTCTTTTTTTTTTCTTTTTTTTTTTTTTTGGTTTTTGGGTCACACCTGGCAGCACTCAGGGGTTACTCCTGGCTCCATGTTCAGAAATTGCTCCTGGCAGGCACGGGGGACCATATGGGGCACCAGGATTCGAACCGATGACCTTTTGCATGAAAGGCAAATGCCTTACCTCCATGCTATCTCCCGGGCCCCAAAGCTTCATTTCTTCATTATTTTTCTATTACTCTTAAATTCACCAGTCTTTATTTCAAAAATATATTTTCTTTTATTATTATTATTATTATTATTATTATTATTATTATTATTATTATTGGTTTTTGGACCACCCCCAGCGGTGCTCAGGGTTTATTTCTGCTCAGAAACAGCTCCTGGCAGGCACAGGGGACCATCTGAGACACTGGGATTTGAACCAACCACCTTAGGTCCTGGATCGGCTACTTGCAAGGCAAATGCCACTGTGCTATCTCTCCACCCCCTCTTTTTTCTCTATTATTCTTAAATTCATCAGTTTTTCTCTGAAACTCTATTTGTTCATTATTTCTCAGTTACTCTTAAATTTACCAGTCTTTATTTCAAAACTCTTTTTTCTCTATTATACTTAAATTCACCAGTCTTTCTCTGAAACTCTATTTCTTCATTGTTTTTAAATTCACCAGTATTTTAGGCTCTATTTCACCAGCCTCTATATGGACTCTATTCATACTATCCTGTCATACAGGCCTTTTCTTCCCTATCCTAAAAGAATAAATCACAACTTACCTATCCTGAATGTGGCTGTAGCACCATAGTCGACTCCCGTCCAAAGAAACCATGTTGGGCGCCAAAGTGTGGATACCCCAGCCTGCAGGGACACCAATTAAGATGTGGTTATTCAGGGGCCGGCGAGGTGGCACTAGAAGTAAGGTGTATGCCTTGCAAGCACTAGCCAAGGAAAGATCATGACCACGATTCGATCCCCCTGAGTCCCATATGGTCCCCCCAAGCCAGGGGCAATTTCTGAGAACTTAGCCAGGAGTAACCCCTGAGCATCAAACAGGTGTGGACCGAAAACCCCCCCCCCCCCCCAAAAAAAAAAGATGTGGCCATTCTTTCTTGGAGGGAATCAAGCAAACACAAAGACAAAGACAGACACAGAGACAGACAAAAGTGGGAAAAGGATTCCAGCCAAATTCGAATCCAATTCCATTTATTGAAACTCAAGGCCTGGCTTATATGTTTTTTTGTGGGCACAGTTCCGTTCATAAATATGTCAATAAGGGGTAGATATATTGAACAGGACCCATTGGCAGGTGAGATGGAATGTGCAAATAATGAGATCTGTTTCCCTCAGGCTGGGGATGTACTGATAATGAAACCTATCTTCGTCAGGTGGGATGTACAGGTGGGACCTTATAGACTAGACTTAGTTTCCCAGGACCAAAGTCCTGTGCCTTCTTTGTTTCTGAAGAAGCCTTAGATCCTAAATGTTTACATTTGATTCTCAAATCTGCATGCTTGTATTATAGTTCTGTGTTTGTTGTTCTTTTGTCAAGGCTGTCTGCTTTTATAATAGCTCTCTGTTTGCTGCCCTTACATCTTTTTTTTTTTTTTTTTTGGTTTTTGGGCCACACCCGGCAGTGCTCAGGGGTTACTCCTGGCTCCATGCTCAGAAATTGCTCCTGGCAGGCACGGGGGACCATATGGGGCACCGGGATTCGAACCGATGACCTTTTGCATAAAAGGCAGGCGCTTTACCTCCATGCTATCTCCCAGGCCCCCTCTGTCCTTAAATCTTAAAATATTTACATTCAATTCTCAAGGCTGCCTGCTTTTAGCAAAGTTCTGTGCCTGTCACAAGGCCCTGCATTTTAGCTATGTGTTTGTCACACGGCCCTGCATTTTAGCTATGTGTTTGTCACAAGGCCCTGCTTTTTAGTTAAGTGTTTGTTACAAGGCCTTGCTTTTTAGCTGAGTTTTCTGCCTGTTCTTAAGGACTCCTATCAAATTTTCACCCAAATAGGTGAACTAATTGTCCTTTATGTTCTTAGGCTTCTTGGAAATAGTTTTCAGCTGCTATGTATGATTTTTCCTTGTGGTAGACTTAGAAAACTTAGAGAAAGCAATGATATTGATTTCTAAGTCAGAGAGATGGCACAGCGGTGTTTGCCTTGCAAGCAGCCGATCCAGGACCTAAGATGGTTGGTTTGAATCCTGGCATCCCATATGGTCCCCCATGCCTGCCAGGAGCTATTTCTAAGCATATAGCCAGAAGTAACCCCTGAGCACCGCCAGATGTGGCCTAAAAACCAAAAAAAGTCAATTGGAGTCATTTCATGTTTCTATTTTTCATTAGTTGTGTTTTAAATGTTCTATGCACTCTTTCAACTATCTCTTCCTTGTGGATTGTATGATATTGTATGATATTCCCATTATGTGTTTTATCTGTCATTCATTCCAAAAGGCTTGGAACATCTTGCTAACATAGGCTGAACAATTGTCTATCTTGATTGTATTAGAAATTTCCGTAACTGAAAAGCACTGCAACACACAGACTGCTTTAGGTCTCTCTGAAGAAGGAACTTCCCATATAAAGGGCAGACTTTCCATAATATGTCAATAATCACATGCAGGTATGATTTGTTTGAAAAAAATTAGCATGGGTCACATCCATTTGCCATAGTTTGTTCTGAGACCACTAGGGTTAGCTCCTGTCACATGACTTTTGCAGTGCAGAGAAGCATAGACCAAACAGTTCTGAATAATATGATGGCTTGTCCTAGTAAGATGTGTCATTGTATATGAAGGAAATGGGCATTTGTGTGTAGAATATTATGTTTTTCCACAGATGATGTAAATATTGCCATTGCCAAGTGCTCAGCTAATTCATTTTCTAGAGTCAATGGATCAGGGAGACCAAATGAGATCTTATATGTATAATGTGTGATTCTGAGCATTTTTATAATATGGCTTGTAGTTGTTGAAGTAGATTTTGTACAGGATTATGAGCATTTATAGACATGGTAACAATTTCCAGTAAGAGGCCAAAATGTATGCAGACACTCACAATATTACAAGGACCTGACACATATGATAATATATAAATTTAAGTAGCAAGTTAAACTCATTGTGTAGAGTTGTACAATGTTGTGTTCATGGATGAGCCAATGATTCCACCTTTCCATGAGGATCATCCATTAATATAAAACACAGGTATGTTTGGAGTAGGAAAGGTACTAATGATGGAGAAATTATAAAAGATGTTCTAAAATGTCCTATTTTCCCCCTGATGGAGAGTATGAGGAAAGTTCTCCTGAGAAGTGTCAGCCAAAATTCTTTTCAAAACTTTACTGAGTAGGGGCCCGGGAGATAGCATGGAGGTAAGGCATTTGCCTTTCATGCAAAAGGTCATCGGTTCGAATCCCGGTGCCCCATATGGTCCCCCGTGCCTGCCAGGAGCAATTTCTGAGCATAGAGCCAGGAGTAACCCCTGAGCACTGCCAGGTGTGACCCAAAAACCAAAAAGACAAAAAACAAAACAAACAAAAAAACCCAAAAAAAACACAAAACTTTACTGAGTGGAAGTATTGATCCAATTTCATTTTTGGGTATTGGCAGGACTATAGTATCAGGGTCATATCCCAATAAAGTGTAACTTCACAACCTCCCTTTAATAATTAAATTAGCTATTAGTTCAAAGTATGACATCATTGTGTTTTGCTGTTTTTTTATGAAGATATTTCTATTCCAGAGGTCCTGACAATTGTAAAATGTCAGTTTTTGGTGATTGTGGTATAATAGTAATAGCATACCTTCTCTCCAGGGGTATAGTGATTGACATAAAACTTCTGGAGGTGGTCCATAAAAATATGGATAACTTTGTGGTGTAGAGGTTAGGTAAATATTTACTAAAATAATATGAGTCAAAACTATGAAAAACAAGTTACCCTGATTATAATAATGAAATAAACAATAATAAGATATGAATACATGGAGAGGAAATGACACTAGGCGAACCACTGTCCATTGGTAGAGAAATGCCGTCAATAGTAGGGGAACTCTATATATTGGAAACTCTGTAATTAACAGCATTATAAATCATGGTGCCTAATAACAACAAAAACTTGGAAAAGGATACCCTTGATACCATTATCAAGTCATTTATTTAAATCAGAAATCTGAGATAAGTCTTGGAGTCGTATGATCTGTCCCAGAAGTCTAATTTAGGATGGGAGATTGTCAGAGGGGGGGAAATCCTAAGTACCTGCCTTGTGATCTTGTGTCAGGTGACTATTTTCCTGCAAATCTCACCTGTCTTCTCTCACAAAATGGTGCTCATAGTCAAATAAACATCAGAGGATCTGTCTTCTTTCCAACGTTGTTATAATAGGAACCTATTAATCTTACAAAGGCAACTGGTCAACACAGATAAAGTGGCGAACTGGGTCTTGGTATTCAGTGATTAAGCTTCGGGACATGAACCCAGGCTAAAAGGAATCAGAAAGAAAAGCAGAAAGATGAGCACTAGAACTAAGTGGGGCAAGCCCAACAGAAAAAGGGCTCAGGGTCTCTGCAATGCCAGTGGCCATGGAAGGAAGAGGAAGAAGTATATAAGGCTGTGTTTGACCAGGGACTGGTCTTCCAAAGAGAACTAAGTAAATAAAACCACATGCAGGAACATAAGACATCTGTAGATTGGCTTGGTGAAGGACTGCTTATACTGCTTATATTGTGACTTTTATGGGGGTGTTTTTACTGCCAGATCTTCCAGAAGTAGGAGAAGGCAACAGATGGAGGGAGAGGTTGTTGTGTGTCCACACTCGCTCCAAAAAGTCCTGGTGATATTAGCCAAAAATATGGCATGGCTAGAGTTTGATCAGATTGATTTATCTTCAAATAATTGTAAAGAAGTGGTGAAGCAGGACCATAGACAAAGCCACAATTATGAGTTATGTATGCAGCAGGCTATGGATGACAGAGAAGAAACTTGGCCCACCATGAGTTTGCCAGTTCTCAGCTACATGACTGATGTACCCATGATGTTTCATGACTCTGTCCCAGAGCAGATATGGTGACGGCAATTTTTAAGTTTTTTTTTCTTAATTAAATAACCATAAGATACAGAGTTCAAAAGTTGTTGATAGGGGCTGGAGAGATAGCATGGAGGTAGGGCACTTGCCTTGCATGCAGAAGGATGGTAATTCAAATCCCGGTATCCCATATGGTTCCCTGAGCCTGCCAGGAGTGATTTCTGAGCATAGAGCCAGGAGTAACCCCTGAGTGCTGCCGAGTGTGACCCAAAAGCCAAAAAAAAAAAAAAAGGAAAGAAAGAAAGAAAGAAGAGAAAGAAAGAAAGAAAGAAAGAGAGAGAGAGAGAAAGAAAGAAAGAAAGAAAGAAAGAAAGAAAGAAAGAAAGAAAGAAAGAAAGAAAGAAAGAAAGAAAGAAAGAAAGAAAGAAAGAAAGAAGGAAGGAAGGAAGAAAGAAAGAAAGAAAAAGAGAAAGAAACTTGTTGATAGTTGAGTTTCAGTGAGTTAATGGCTAGAGCTGAACACACATCCAGTTGCCCACCCAATTTAGGCTATGTCATTTCTTTCCCTTTACCCTATTTAACTCTCTTTCTGTCTCTCTCTTATTCTTTCTTTCACCATTATCTCCTATGTCCTAATCAAAAAGCCTTTGCTTCAAAAACTTAAAATTAAAATAATCACACACTTCCTGAATTGGAAACAGTTTTGACTGGCACATACTTGTGGCATTGCTGCTTGTCAGGCTGATGGAAATTATGTAGCCTCCATTAGAGAACATTGGGGAGGAAATGAGGATGGAGCCAGATAATCAGGACCTCTGCTAATGTCCCCGTTTTTATGTTATCCCATTGGTTGTGCACAAATTCTCATTTACATAAGGTATAGCCATTCATCTAAGGACTTATACGAACTGACAGTTTTATAACCATTCAGGTAACATAAATGGTGAAGGGGAGGGAATACATAACCTATATAAGTTCACTTGGTAGCAGAGGTAGGCGAGGTGTTTGTATTTGCTATAATGGATCAAGAGGTTCCTGTTGAATACTAATGATTGTTGCTCCTAAGAATTCCACTGAATAGTCATTGTATAGGACTTGAGGGGCCCGGGAGATAGCATGGAGGTAAGGTGTTTGCCTTTCATGCAAAAGGTCATCGGTTCGAATCCCGGTGCCCCATATGGTCCCCCGTGCCTGCCAGGAGCAATTTCTGAGCATGGAGCCAGGAGTAACCCCTGAGGACTTGAGTGATGAAATAAAGAGCTGTCAAACTGGAAAAAAATGAAACATATGTGGTTTTTACATATCATTCACAAAAATCCCTGAAATTCCAAGTGTGTAACAGAAAGGTCAAACACTACAACTGAAACAATAATGTACGATCTCTGAACTAAGTATCTGAGCCGGCTCATCACAATGACAACATCAACAACCATGGGAAAGGGGGGGAGGCACAAAACCACTCAGTAGAATGATGTCAGGCCCAAAATGAAGTCTGTTCAGTCAGTGAAACAAGCAACACTTTCCACAAAAGCATGAGCAACTTACCAGCATTGGCTAAGGCAGGATTTACTCCATCTCCAAGCTTTTCCAACCTCATCACTTGTAACCTGATGAACCTGACAACTCTGATCTGTCGAGCCAGAGATGGCTCATGATCACTGGCCTCTCTGCTCCTCAGATGCCACTACATTCCTCATGACGACCATCCAAATCACTTACAGATTTTAGATCAGCATGCTGAGGGTTAAATTCCTCCAGATTGAAAACTCTTGTCCTGACATAAGCCTCTGGATGACTGCTAGTGACGTTGAGAGGGTAGATTGCGAAGCTGAGAGCAACCTCTGACCTAATCCAGATACTCAGGTGAGCCCATTGGCTCTGTCTGTGCTCCTCATTCATGGCCTAATCTCTGTGCCTTTATTCATGAACTGAGTGCCAAGTCCCAATCAAGTTTCCAGGGATCAAGCCTCCTGTCCTCTGATGTAGTCTAGAGCTCAGGTATGCCTGTTAGGCAAAGGAGGACAGGCTTGGTGGAGAGCTGGCTCCAATCTTAAACATGACAGAACAAGAGCTGAGAGGTGCAGGAGGGGAGAATTGAGCCTAACTGAAGTCTGGGAATAGCAGATCAAAGGTCTTGTGGCCTTCTAGGCAGGATCAGGAAGGTCAGGTGTGGAAGTCCAGGTTAGAGGGAGATAGGGCTTGAGTGATGAGAGAAGTAGGCAGGTCATGGAGGGACTTGACTGTATGCCGCTCAGGCACTTTGGAATGGTTGGGTCAGGATGTAATGAAAGTGTGAATTGTTCCCCCAAAGTTGGATCAAGTTGCAAAGATCACTTTTACCTATGCATGACTCCATCTTAGAACAAATCTTCACCTGACCCTGTGACTCATCTTGACTGGAGCAAAACTTGTGGGAGATGGGGAAATATAAGTGGTTGTTGGAGGCTGGATTGATTTCCAAATAACCAGTACCTGACTCAGCCTACTCCCAGCCTCAGACATTGTAGAGACAGCATGCTGGGCCTCCTTGTGCTCTTGGTAGGCCTTTCAGTGGCTTGTGTGTTCTTTGTGGTGGTTCCACTATGGGTGTTCTTTAGTCATTTCTTCTTCATCAAAATTCCGGCAGGCATCAGCCACCCCAAGAAGCTTCGGGTTTTCCACTGCCTCTTTGAGATCCTGTTGACATGGGTGAGTCCCACTCTTTGTCTGTCCCCTTCTCCTGAGGCTTCATGGGCAAGGGGTTGAGGAAAACAGTCCCAACACTTTGTGTTTGTTGACTAGCCTCAAGGGTTGATGGGTATCTGCTCAAACCCTGGATGATGGCCTGTGGGACCCACCAGTTTATGGAGCTGCTCCAAGAGTCTAAAAAGTTCCCAAATGCAAACAATGATTCCTGGAGCTTCCTCATAGACTCTCCACTCTGGGAGACTGAGGAGAAAGGGCCTGTGGGAATCTCTAACCTCATTGCCCACTAGTGCCCCAATATAAACGTAGAGAATTTTGGGGAAGGAGGAGAGAGGAGCAAAGGAGTAGAAGATGGCTTTGGCAGTGTAGCCCTGTGGCTTTGGAGCCTTTGTAGATTGTTGATGTCTAGTAAAGCTAAGTGAGGATGAGATAGGGTGGCCACAGACAGCTGAGAGAAAGTGGTCTCAGAGAGCATCAACTTTAACCTTTCATTACTGGAGAGCCGGGTACCCTGTACTCTCAGGGAGGAATCTCATAGGAGGGAAATCTTGGGCTAAATCTTCCTCTTTCATGCTCTACTTATACAAGGTGGAGCTTCTCTCCTGCAGCTGTCCTGACCTTGATAGTCTTTTCATAGGTTGGTTCCAATAGGGTGACTCAGTTTCTTCATCTGAAGAGGAGACAATTACACTCCTAAACTGTTGGCCTTGGTGGAAAAACATGAATTAAACGTTTTGGTCATTGTGTGTGTGTGTGTGTGTCTGTGTGTGTGTTTCAGGTTCACTTAGCCCAGGCACTCATATGTTCCTTTCCCTCATGAAGATGGGATATGCCACTCCTATATGTGATATTTTGGAAATAAACCATGCGTAAAGCCAAAGGGAATTCATGAAATTTTGGTGTCTCCTCACAAGGGAGAAATAATAAGCACCCGTTTCCCTCAAAGCTCAGACCACTTGAAGGGGCATCAAGTGCTTTGCAGAGAATGAAGCAGGCAATAGGTTTCTGACTAGCTCTTGAGGTCCAGTTGAATTAGAGAAGTTTTTTTTTTTAGTCCTTTTGAGGAGAGTGGATGCACAGGCGGTGAAATATGAAGAAATTGAGGGACTACACAATAAATGCATGGGGGAAACAGCATTCTAAATTTAATATACAGACTAAGGGTTTTTATAAGGAATTTATTGCCAGTCACAGGTATAAAAAGAATGCTCACATTTTGTTCTTTGCAAAGTACAATATATTTCTGTTAACAGAAACTTATCAGTGTACATTTTTTGATCTTTAAAACAATACACATGACTCTAGGTGGTTTACGGAACTTAGAATAGAATACCATACATTTAGGAGCCCAGAGGATAAAAGGAAGGTAAGTTTTAGCATCTGAAGATATTTTCTCTCAGGCCAGGCCCTAAGATGTAAATTAAGAGATTAGCAAGAAGACAGATTTTCTTATCAAATTTCCTTTTCCTAAGGATACAGGTTTTACGATCTAGACTCTAGATCTAGTCTAGAGGCTTTAACAAATGATTAACTTCCTAAGGTCTGGTTTTGAAAGGGGCAAATAAAAGAGATAAACTTATATAAAAGGGGTACAGAATATACATCTGGTAAAATTCAATAGCTCAAAGTTAACCTGGCCAAAAATTTTTGGTGTGTAAATTAGTTTGCAGGTATTCAAAGTGTCTAAGGAAGTTCCTGAAGCATAGCATAGCAATCCTTTCTGTTACAAACTGCTATGACATTCAAAGACAAGGAGGAAAAATAAATTTGTTTTTGATGCTGAGTCTTCCAAGTAAAGAGAATTCTAAGCAAGGCTATATCTGCTTATAAAATTGTTAAAATAAAATTTGTTAAAATAAAATTGTAAAATATGTTAGGAAGAGAAAGGTTTTACCATATACACACAGCAGAAGGAAACCTATATGTATATACACATATATATGTATATATATATACACATCTTTATATATATCTTTATTCTTATCTTCTTTCCTTTCTTTCTCTTCCTTTCTTCCTTTCTCCTTCCTTTTCTTTTCTTTCTTTCTTTCTCTCTTTCTTTCTTTCTCTCTTTCTTTCTTTCTCTCTCTCTTTCTTTCTTTCTTTCTTTCTTTCTTTCTTTCTTTCTTTCTTTCTTTCTTTCTTTCTTTCTTTCTTTCTTTCTTTCTTTCTTTCTTTCTTTCTTTCTTTCTTTCTTTCTTCTTTTTGTTTTTGAGCCACAGCAGTGGTGCTTAGGGGTTACTCCTAGCTCTGCACTCAGGAACTACTCATGGCAGTTCTTGGAGGAACATGTGTGATTCTGGGTATCAAATGTTGTTAGCCACATGCAAGGCTAATGACTTCTCTGCAGTACTATCGCTCTAGCCTTATTGCTCCTATTTCTCATCCACATCATATCCTTTAATTTTTCAGAGATAGCTCAGCCCTTTAAGAATAATAACCTCGGGGCCGGTGAGGTGGGTCTAGAAGTAAGGTGTCTGCCTTGCAAGCCTAGCCAAGGAAGGACAGCGGTTAGATCCCCCAGCATCCCATATGGTCCCCCCAAGCCAGGGGCAATTTCTGAGCACTTAGCCAGGAGTAACCCCTGAGCATCAAACTGGCATGGCAGGAAAAAAAAAAGAATAATAACCTCAACACAGTCACCACCACTTTAACTTGTTAGCTAAATGCTGGCAAGTACAACTGAGGTTTGGTTGTCCAGGGTGTCTTCCTGGAAGAGATGTCATGTCCAGAGAAGCCGGGTCTGTGTGCAGGTAAGGAGTGCTCCTAGAAGAGGGGCCCACTGTGCGTTAGCCTGAAACCTGGTTTGGCTGCAGGATAAGGAGAATAAGATATGAACAGGAAAAGATACAGGATGGGATGGGCTGGTCCCACATGGGTCACACTATAGAGGTACCCTATACTGAATGCAGTGGCCCCAGTGACTCCAAAGAAGCCCCCTTAGAAACCTCTTACATTTCCTTTTCTATCATCATTAGGGCAGGATTGTGGAGAAGATGAAAATCTGTTCTATGGGCCATTTTGCCCGTTTTGTGCACGATCTGTTGCCCCTGAAGAAGGACCCAGATGTTGTGGTCACAGACCTGCGCTTTGGGACAATCCGTGTGAAGATGTACCAGCCCAGAAGTTCCTGCAACACCCCCAGGACTGGCATCTTGTTATACCATGGAGGAGGGGCCCTATTAGGGAGCCTGAGTGAGTGACAGCATTTCCCTGGGTCGACCCCATCCCATGGTAGTACTATGAGATCCTTGTGGCCATGAGGGTCTGTCCTCCTGGGGGTCTGAGAGGTTCCATTTGGATTTGAGCAGGGCTGGGCCCCAGATGATTCAGGTGGAAAAGTTCATTTGGAATCTTTCCAAATCTTTCTGGAAACAAAGAGATAGGTCTATACATGCACTCTCTAGGAACATTTTATAGATCCTTTTATGTCTTCACACATGCAATATAGCTTGTCCTATTATGGATTACTTGTAATGTTGTATGCATATATGGGATGTATATGTGGAATTAGTGGAGGCAATTATCAAACATTTATGCTGATAGGTTTGTCACAGACACATGAAGGATACATATGATGTGTATAGAATGAATTTTGTCTATATATATGATATATATGTGAAATATTTGTATGCACCTTATATGTAATTCTAAACATGTATGATGCAGATTTGTCTGAATAAGTGCATGGGACATATGTGTGCATATATTTTTTGTTAAGGACCACATCCAGTGGTGCAAAGGGCTTGTTTAAGACAAAGTATTCTTGGGGTCTAGCTTCCAGAAAGCCCCTTATTAGCATCACAGAGGAAAGCAGGGAGGTAACTGTACAGCAGATCTGAGATCCTAGCTGGTGCCAGCAGTGCAGGCAGTCTCCAACAGGGGGCAGCGCTTCCACTTTCTACAGCATATCCCAATGTTTTGTTTTCTAGAAACCCACCATGGCATCTGCCTTATTTTGTGCAAGGAGAGTGACTCCGTGATCCTATCGATTAAGTGAGTGAAGGGGAGAAGGGGTTAAGGGGAAGTTTGGTTCTAACGTGGATGATGGCTGGCTGGGAGGGGAAGTCAGGGAGAAGAAGTCAGTGTGAAGGGGAGGACAGATGGGAACCAAAGATCTCTTCGGTACACAGCCAACTTGCTGCGTTCTATGGACAGCTTGGAAGGATCCAGTCTTTGTCCAACATTTAGGCGCTTTGGGGGATAACAAAGAACACCCTCCACATTTTTATTAACATCTTTATTTAAACACCTTGATTACAAATATGATTTTAGTTGGGTTTCAGTCATGTAAAGAACACCCCCCCCCCTTCATCAGTGCAACATTCCCATCACCAATGTCCCAAGTCTTCCTCCTTCCTATCCAAGCCCGCCTGTACTCTAGGCAGGCTTTCTACTTCCCTCATTCATTCACATTGTTATGATAGCTCTCAGTGTAGTTATTTCTCTAATTGCAATCATCAATCTTAGTGGTGAGCTTCATGTCATGAGCTTCCAGCTCTCCTCTCTTTTGTCTCTGAGAATTATTGCAAAAATGTCTTTAATTTTTGTTTTAAAACCCATAGATGAGTGAGACTATTCTGCATTTATCTCTCTCCTTCTGACTTTTTTTTTCTTTTTTTTGGTTTTTGGGCCACACCCAGTGACGCTCAGGGGTTACTCCTGGCTATTCGCTCAGAAGTCGCTCCTGGCAGGCACGGGGAACCATATGGGGAACTGGGGGATCGAACCGCGGTCCGTCCTAGGTTAGCACAAGGCAAGGCAGGCACTTTACCTCCAGCGCCACCCCCTGCCCCCTCTCCTTCTGACTTATTTCACTCAGCATAATAGATTCCATGTACATGCATGTATAGGAAAATTTCATGACTTCATCTCTCTTATGGCTGCATAATATTTCATTGTGTATATGTACCACAGTTTCTTTAGCCATTCATCTGTTGAAGGGCATCTTGGTTGTTTCTAGAGTCTGGCTATCATAAATAGAGCAATGAATGTAGGTGTGAGGAAGGGATTTTTGTATTTTTGTCTTCCTAAAGTATATCAAAAGGAGTTGTATAGCTGAATCATATGGGAACTCAATTTCCAGTTTTTGGAGGAATCTCCATATTGTTTTCCATAAAGGTTGGACTAGATGGCATTCCCACCAGCAGTGGATAAGAGTTCCTTTCTCTCCACATCCTGGCCAGCATTGCTTGTTCTCATTCTTTATGATGTGCTCCAATCTCTGTGGAGTGAGATGGTACCTCATGGTGGTTTTGAATTGCATCTCCCTGATGATTAGTGATGTGGATCATTTTTTCATGTGTCTTTTGGCCATGTATATTTCTTCTTTGACAAAGTGTCTATTCATTTCTTCTCCCCACTTTTTGATGGGATTAGATGTTTTTATCTTGTAAAATTCCATTAGTGCCTTGTATATTTTGGATATTAGTCCCTTATCTGATAGGTATTGGGTAAATAGTTTCTCCCACTCAGTGGGCAGCTCTTGTATCCTGGGCACTATTTCCTTTGAGGTGCAGAAGCTTTTCAGCTTAATATATTCCCATCTGTTTATCTCCACTTCCACTTGTTTGGAGAGTGTTGTTTTCTCTTTAAAGATGCCTTTAGTCTTAATGTCATGGAGTTTTTTTTTTTTTACCTACGTGTTGTTCTATATACCTTATGTTTTCAGGTCTTATATTAAGTCTTTAATTCATTTGGATTTTACCTTCATACATGGTGTAAGCTGGGGGTCCAAGTTCACTTTTTTGCAAGTGGTTAGTCAGTTGTGCCAAGACCACTTGTTGAAGAGGCTTTCTCTGCTCCATTTAGGATTTCTTGTTCCTTTTTCAAAACTTAGGTGATTGTATGTCTGGGGAACATTCTTTGAGTACTCAAGCCTATTCCACTGATCTGAGAGTCTGTCTTTATTCCAATACCATACTATTTTGATAATTATTGCTTTGTAATACATTTTAAAGTTGGGGTAAGTAATGCCTCTCATATTCCTTTTTCCCAAGAATTGCTTTAACTATTCAAGGGTGTTCATTGTTTGAAATGAATTTCGGAAGTGTTTGATCCACTGTTTTGAAGAATGTCATGGGTATCTTTAGAGGGATCACATTAAATATGTACAATGCTTTGGGGAGTATTACCATTTTAATGATGGTAATCCTGCCAATCTATGAGGAGGGTATGTGTTTCCATTTCTGCGTGTCCTCTCTTATTTCTTGGAGCGGGGTTTTATACTTTTCTTTCTATAGGTTCATCACTTCTTTAGTCAAGTTGACTCCAAGATATTTGAGTTTATGTGACACTAATGTGAATGAGGTTGTTTCTTAACGTCCATTTATCCCTATCATTATTGGTGGATAAAAAAGCCACTGGTTTTTGTGTGTTAATTTTGTAGCCTGCCACATTACCATGTGAATCTATTGTTTCTAGCTTTTTGGTAGAGTCTTTAGGGTTTTCTAAGTAGAGTATCATGTCATCTGCAAACAGTGAGGGCTTGAGTTCTTCCTTTTCTATCTGGATTCCCTTGATATCTTTTCTTTCCTAATCTCTATAGGAAGTACTTCCAATACTGTGTTGAATAGGAAGGATGAGAGAGGACAGCCTGTTTTGTACCAGAATTTAGAAGAACGGAAAGTTTTTCTCTATTGAGGATAGTTTTTCTCCATTGGCTTGTGGTAGATGGCCTTAACTATATTGAGAAAAGTTTCTTCCATTCCCATCTTGATGAAAGTTTTTATAAAGAATGGGTGTTGGACCTTATCAAATGCTTTCTCTACATCGATTGATATCATCGTGTGTTTTTTTTTTCTTGTTGTTGCTGTTGTGTATTATGTTGATAGATTTATGGGTGTTAAACCATCCTTGCATTCCTGGTATGAAACCTACTTGATCATAGTGAATGATCTTCTTGATGAGGCATTGGATCTTGTTTGTCAGGATTTTGTTGCGGATCTTTGCATCTGTGTTCATCAGAAATATTGGTCTGTAATTTTCTTTTTTTTTTTGTAGTTTTTTTTGGGGGGGTCACACCCGGCAGTGCTCAGGGGTTACTCCTGGCTCCATGCTCAGAAATTGCTCCTGGCAGGCACGGGGGACCATATGGGGCACCGGGATTTGAACCGATGACCTTTTTCATGAAAGGCAAACGCCTTAACTCCATGCTATCTCCCGAGCCCCTGTAATTTTCTTTTATGGCAGCATCTCTGTCTGGTTTTGATATCAAGGTGATATTGGCTTAACATTTAGTGCTAGCATTTTCTTAAGGTTTTATTTGGGACCATCATAGAATAGAGTAATATTTTCCCTTAGCCCTTTGTTCTAGCATCCCTTGATCAAGGGATCACAGCGAATTTCAGGCTGATCTAAGCTAAGACTAGAGCTCAAGGACCTGCTGGGCAGTAGTCAGAAAGAGCTTGTTTCGCAGACTCAGCTACTTTGCAGGACACTCTGTGCTAACTGCTACTCCCTGGAGCTACTTCAGTTTTCACACCAGATCCATGAACATGGCAGAATTAATGGGAATCCAAATGTAGACAAATCGAGTATACCAAAGAACACCACGACACAAGAGCCAGGGTGTAAATTTACACAAGCTCTGAAAGATGGGCCTGTTTCATAAGATCTCACTGTTGGCTTAAGGTAGCTGGCAGCATGAGTCACTTGGACTATGAGAAGAGCAGTTAGCATGGACTAAGCCTCTATGCCAGACATTCACATTCATTCACCTCATTTTAGCCTCATCCCCTTCATGTCACCTGTCCAGATTCCAAGAGGAAGTTATGGGATAAAACTGGGGTTCAACAGAGACTGGACACAGTGTTGGGGAGGCTCTCTGCTGAGATGAGGAGCATAAAATAATTCCCCTGTTTCCTTTGCAGCTACCGTAAAATGCCTGAGTTTAAATTTCCAGTATCATTTAATGATTGCATGGCAGCTACCGTCGACATCCTGAAGTCCTTGAGCACATTTGGGGTGGATCCAGCTCGTGTGGTGGTCTGTGGTGACAGTGCAGGAGGGGGACTCGCTGTTGTAATATGCCAACAGCTTTTGAAAGCTCCTGATCTTCCAAAGATCCGTGCCCAGATAGTCCTCTACCCTGTTCTCCATGGTCTTGATTTCCAGTCACCTGCCAATCAGCAGAACAATGCTCCATTATTACCTAGGTATTTAATGATGTATTGTTTTCTGACATACTTGAATATTGACCCCTCCTGGGAAAAATACATGGTAACAGGTGCCAATCTGCCCCCTGAAATCCACGAGAAGTACAAGAAGTGGTTGGGCCATGAGAATATCCCTGAGAGATTCAAGCAGAGGGGTTACCACCAGAAGCCTGTGGCACCCCTGAATGAAATGGCCTATCAAGAAACGAACCTCTTGCTAGATGCCACCATGTGCCCACTAGTGGCAGAGGATGAAGTGATGTCTCAGGTTCCTGAAGCTTTCATTGTGAGCTGCGAGTATGATTATCTCCGGGATCACTCGCTGCTGTACAAGAAGAGGCTGGAGGACTTGGGTGTCCCAGTGACATGGTTGTATGTGGAGGACGGTTTCCATGGAGCACTCAGTATGATTGACAAGGGATTCTTCTTCATTCCCTGCTCCCGGAAAATTATGAATGGCATGGTTGATTTTATCAAAAGATTGTGACCTTCTGACTGTTTCTTCTGTCTGTTGGCTCATTAAGGGTGGGTTCCTCCAGGCTCTGGAACCCATGGGGTCTTGTAGTTGTTGGTGTTGGGGAAGATAAATTGGGGTAAGGCTTGGTGTTCAAGTTGTTATGACCTACCTGGTGGCTATATGTTCTAGAATCATGGAATGAAGGTGTTTGCTTTCTAAAGAAAGAGCATTGGAGAGGGAACTTGTTTTGTTCTTGTTCAGAAAATGAGTTAACCTGGAACCTCATGAGTTAATAAAGTTGAAAACACAACCACAGTCTCAATAGAGAGTGCTGGCAACAGAAATATTTCCTTAGTTATGCCATGGGCTACCATAAGGGTATCAGGTACAATCCCAGATTGGGGTGGAAAATTTATTTTATTCTCTCCTTCTAGATGTTTTGTGCTCTCTTTTCTGTTGTTCCCCAGCTTTCTGAGCTCTGAATCTTGATCTAGAAGTTTTAAGAAATCAAGGGTAAGTTTTTCATGATGGTGGGTAAGAGTGGCAGGTGAAAATAGTCCCTATACATCTTGGGGGAAGATCCACACGTCTTAGTGTCAAAGTGAGACTTCCAGCCAGGATTTCCACATTAACTTAGAGGAATCAAAGAAGTTGGGAATGAGAGGGAGAGAGTTGAGTTAGAAATCCAATAGTTAGAGTCAGATCAAACTTGATCATGTCAACTAGGAAATGAAGGTCAATGGGCTGAAGATGAGTATTGAAAGCTACGTTTTTATAAGGCCGACCTAATGAAAATTGCCCTATTTAAGAAAAAGAATGTTTGACATAGGTCTCTGTAAAATTTAGGTTTAAATTAGGAATGTTAGCACTAGGATTCCAAACAATAGCATCAAATATCTCCTCTGACCTATGCCTTTTTTATTGTCTTCACCCTCATTCCTCCTGCATGTCCTTGAGCAGGTTTGTGTTTTCTTTTGCTAGAGCTACATCCATTCTGATGGACTTGCCTTGTACATAACTATCTCAGCAGAAATCACATTGAACTCTATCACTCCATTGGTTTTGAGTGGTGAGTGGAGTTGACACAGACAAGGAAATGGATTGTTTTTATTAGATCAAAAATTGAGTCCCCGCACCCAAAGCATGAGTAAATTCAGTATTTTAAAACCCACTTTACATATGAAGACTCTGGAGCTCAAAGAAGAAAAATTTTGCTCATCACATTTCTCTTTCCTTAGCTGACCAGTGGTTGGTCCAACTTGGTTGTCCAGTTGCTGTCCAACTCACCCCTTCCAACTGATCTCTTAGAAATGTAACTCTTGCCTTTTCCATAATTTTCTATGAAATAAAAAACTATAAACTGGGGCCGGAGAGACAGCACAACAGTAGGGAATTTGCCTTCATGGGCCCACTTAGGAGGGACCTGGTTTGATTCCCCACATCTTATATGGTCAGCAACCTACTAGGGGAAATTTCTGAGTGCAGAGCCATGAGTGACCCCTGAGCTCTGCTGGGTGTGTCCCAGAAACCAACTAATCAATAAATCAATAAATGGGGCCCGGGAGATAGCATGGAGGTAAGGCATTTGCCTTTCATGCAAAAGGGCATCGGTTCGAATCCCGGTGCCCCATATGGTCCCCCCGTGCCTGCCAGGAGCAATTTCTGAGCATGGAGCCAGGAGTAACCCCTGAGTACTGCCGGGTGTGACCCAAAATAAATAAATAAATAAATAAATAAATAATAAATAAATGAACTAAGTAGCCTGTGGAGTAATTTCTGGTTTCATTTAGTATCAGCTGTTGGCTCCGAATCTGGCTGGCAGAGACACATATTTGTTCTTGTTTAAGTTTGTGAAAAATATATTTCTACTGGGGAAACATTGGTATAAAAGAATTAGTTAGTTTGCTTTAGTAGTGCCGTGATACCACACCACAGTACCCACCACAGTGTCCATATCCTTTTATCACCATCTCTGGAACCCCTCTCTGCACTGCTCCCTCCATGGTACTCAGTCCTAGGATTCAAGTGTAAGAGCCAATGTCCAGGAAGACAAAACTGTCAGCAGCATGTTGCTCCATTTATTACCTTTGCCTTCTTGATTCTGAAAGACTTTGTAGCTGATTATATGGCCTAAGAATACGAACTGAGTGTTTTCTTCCATTAACACCGATGCAACTGAACTATTTTCCCAAGAAATTCCCAAGTCTTCTCTAGAAATAATTGCCAGTAGAGAAAGTAGAGTCTTGCATGTGGTAACCCAGTATTTTTGTTTGTTTGTTTGTTTTTGGGTCACACCCTGTAGTGCTCAGGGGACCATATGAGATGCCAGAATTCGAACTGGGGTCCATCCTGTGTTGGCCAGGTACAAGACAAATGCCTTATGTTCTATTGCTCCAGTCCCAGTACCCAGGTTTAATTTCAGGCACTCCATATGGTCCCCTAAGCACTACCAGGATTGATACCTAAATTTGGAGTCAGGAATTAACTGATGACTGCCAGATGTGCCCCAAACCTCAACAAAAATAGAAACTAAATATAAGTGTCCAGATGTTCTTTTTATTAGACCAGATATCAAAGAGATGTGCAAAACCTTAATTCTTTTCACTAAATATTTTGTTTTGAGGGATAGAGTGACAAAAAGTGGGAAAACACTTGCCTTCCATGCAACCAATCCAGGTTCTATCCCTGGCATTCTGTATGGTTCCCTAAGTTCTCCAGATATTATTTCTGAACTCTGAGTCAGTCATTGTAGTGTATTTGATATTTATGTATGGTATTTATCTTGTATAAATAAATAAATAAAGTTTGAAGGGGAGGCCAAAGGAAATAGTGGGACAGTGACAGTTGGAAAGTGACAGTTGGAAAGTGACAGTTGGAGAGAAAGGATAAAAGAGGGGAAGAGACAGCGAGAGGAGAGAGACCTGACTGGGAAGAAGAAGAGGGAGGTTTGGGAGGTGGAAAAGAGGGAGGTCTGGGAGGTCTGGGAAGAGAAGGACTGGGAGAAAGCGAGGAAAGAAAGGGCTGTCATAAAGAGAGATTAGGAGAGTCAGGGAGACCTATAGAGAAGAAGAAGAACTGAGACAGAAAGAAGAAACATAGAGAATAAGAAGAAGCAAGACAGGCAGAGAGAGAAATTAAGGGAGAAGAAGAGAGAGTGTGCAGAGACAGGGACAGAAGTCAGAAGATTAAGAGAGAAGATCAGAGACAGGGAAAGAAGAGAAGACAGAGACAGGGAGAAGGAGAAAGAGACAGAGACAGACAGAGAGGAG
>PVKC010011180.1:0-24745 GCA_004027635.1 Crocidura indochinensis
GAACCGAGGTCCTTTTAAATGGATAAAATCTTTGTGGAAGTGTTGGGGTTTGCTTTACTGTTCATCTTTGCATTTCCAAGTTCAACCATTAAACAATTTTCATGTGTTCAAAAAATGTGGGGCATTTCTTTTTTATTAAATGTCATTTTATTATAGTTTTTGTACTTTTCAAACAAATGTAGCTACAAAGTCAGTATTCAGCAATGTAAAATATTATTGCCTCAATATAAAATGTAAAGGTTCAGAGTTCTCCATTTTTGAAATAAGTATTTCACTAACAGCATAAAATATCCATTTCGGGTTAATACAATATGCAAACTGAATACATAACATTGCCAGTGTTTTTGCACAGCAGCCTTTGACATGTTGACATTGAAAAGAGTGATTTGGGGTAAATGCTTCCAGAGTATGTTACTATTAGGACTGTAAAACACAAGAGGTCTATAAACATTTAAATTAGAAATCCATGACTTGAAGAAATACATTACTCACTATAGACCTATAAAGCAAAGATAATCACATGAGCCAAGTAAATTCCTGAGGAATGTGTGGTTCATTCTTTTAGATCTGAGAATATTCTTGTCATCATTTCTAATATTCTATTTCCTAATTTCAATAAATCAAAGTTCAATAAATCACCTCTCTTTTGCTTGAGATATAATCTAAGTAAACAATCTACAATGAATATGATTTTATAAAACAAACAAACTTAAAAAAATAACATGAGTGAGGATTCTAAAATGACTTAAAATACTATGGCTCTTGTGTTATTAAATGTCATTTTTATTCATTTATTGTTGTAGCAGATACCTTAGGTTACATTTAAAAATAATAACTGGATCTCAGTAGATTCTACCTTTAACAAAATGAGGGATTAAAAGTAGGGAAATAAGAAAGGAAATAATCTTGCAATAAACATAAAGTGAAAAATGGATATCAACAGAAAAGTTTTCTAGGAAAACTGAAGTAAAAATATTGTTAATAATTGGAATTCAGAGAAGAATTTTCCTCTTCTGATAAAGAAGAGAAACATCATAACTATCTCGGCAAAAAAAATGTGTTAAGTTTCATGATTTTTAACCATGTAAAATTTGCTTATCGTCATAGTTCTAAGTATCATTTTTTAGGTCCTAAAATGATGATGGAAAAAATGACACTATGAAACCGTCATTTCTGGATAAATTATTTCTCAAATAAGCCATACAAAAATTTAAAGAGTCTTTATTAGTTTCTTTTAATCTTAATAGAAACACATTTGTTGTATATTTTAACAAGGTGGTCTTTTTAAAACATGTATAATTAATGAAGGGTGTCACTATTTTAGATAAATTAGTTATGCTACTATGATATAGTGCTAGTAGAGTGGGGGTCTTTATATTTGAGCATATATATATCTAAATAGTCTGAAAAACACATTCACATTGTATCTATTTTTCTGGTTTAT
The DNA here is from genome assembly GCA_004027635.1 of Crocidura indochinensis. Classification (NCBI taxonomy): domain Eukaryota; kingdom Metazoa; phylum Chordata; class Mammalia; order Eulipotyphla; family Soricidae; genus Crocidura; species Crocidura indochinensis. The sequence continues at coordinate 1,445 of PVKC010011180.1, forward strand.
TTAGGGATTCCACTACTAGTTATGTGCTCTTATAAATAAGCATAAAATAACCCTAAAAAGAACTATTGAAATGTTCATTTGTCATCTGAACATAGGAAGTAATAGGGCCATTCAAACATTATTATTATAATTTCAGAGAAAATAAAAGCAATCTAAAATATAGATCTAGATTATTTGAGAAAATTTTCAGAATTTAATTGTCTTACCTTAATGTGTATGCTTCAATTATGACAGAAAATCACCCAAGAGGCTTTGTGTGTTAAAAGAAAAGAGAGAGATAATAAAAAAATCTAGCACACAAAATACAAAATTGAAGGTCTGAATATTATGTAATTTACCGTCTTGGGAGTTAAATTGTTTGAATTAAAATGAGGTAGTTGGAATATTTTCCCTAATGTAGCAAATTCATTGAAAGAAATGATATCAAATGTGAACAGATATCCTTGTAATTGTGATTGTATTTAATTTTGTGTAAATGAGATAATTGTTGATTTTCAACATCTATATACAATTTCAATTGCAATCAAATAGACAACGAATTCAATTAATATTTTTTTCTTTACAAACCCAACTAAAAAGACCCTTTTCTCATTGGAACTAAAGAGAAAAATGTTCTAATTCGCCTTAACGCAGAACAATGTTTTGTCATTTAATTCTGCCCTTTATGGACATAATTGTATTCTGAATGAAATACTTGAATGACATTTTGATAGACTTTAATGAGATTAGAAACTCCTGGGAAGTTAGGATTGCCTATTTCCTGATGAAGCAAACAGCTCTCATCCTCACAGTTTGGACTGTGATCTTTTCTCCTCTCAATTTTTCTTTCTGTTTTTGTTTTCTTTTTAGGAAGTTATTTTGGGAGGGCCACACCTGACAGCACTTAAAGATTACTCCTGGATCTGCACTCAGTAGTTACACCTGGCAGACTGAGGGGATCACATAGGATGCCAGGGATAGAAACCAGGTCAGCAAGAATCCAACTCTGAATTTAACTTTCAATTATAATTCTGACACATGATTGTAATTTTTTAAAATAGTCTTAAAATCATATTCATCCCAAAGATAATAGAAATATATCTGTATATGAAACTAGTACATTGACTTCTTAGATTAAAGAACTATCTTGAATTACGTAGGCAGTTTATGCTCTTTGATAGAACCTAGCCCAACCTTTCTATCCATCGGTTTCATTCGTCTCAGCAACTCCAATTCTAAAATGTACTGCTTTACAAAAGAGAATTCCTAACTACAATGAGGTTAAGAAATTAATCAATTTATCAAACTTGTGAAAATACTCAATGTTTTACAATTTAATTCGTTTCAAGGAAGCATTAATTGATAATTAAACATAATAATAATAATAACCATTAGGGTTTTTATTTCAGCTACCAAATATGAATTTCTTATGAATATACTTATACATAAAATATGTTATATACTTACAAGTTTTCAATGTTACAGAAAATTATAAACTATAAAATATTTTTAGTAGTAGAATAAATTTAATTACCTCTTTAAAATATTATAGATGAGGTAAAGTGTCTGTGAGATCTGGCATTCTAAACTGTGTTTTAGTATTATAATTTTTTATAATTATATGTCTCAATTATAAGAACAATTATACATTTTACATGTAGTTTGTATTAATATTTTAATATTTTCTTAAAATTATATAATTATCTAGAATAATTATAACCCATAATAAAATGGGTTTTAATTCTTGCATATATTTCAATATAAATGTATTGAAATATTAAAAATCATCTTACAGGAAAGCATATTGGTCAATATTTTATTTCTCTAAGAGGTTCTTTCAAAACATCTAAAGTCTCTTTTTGGGGGATCATAGGATTCTTTCCCAAACTTTAAATAGAATACTGAGTTTTAAGACTTAAAAGTCCCATACACTGATCAAAATCCAAGATAATGGGGCTGGAGTAATGGCGTAGCAGTAGTGCATTTGCCTTTCACACAGCTGACTGAAGACTTATTGTGGTTTGATCCCCCAGCATCCCAGAAGGTCCCCATGTCAGGAGTAACCCCTGAGTGTCAGCAGGTGTGGCCCAAACACAAAACACAAAACAAACAAAAAAACCCCAAGATAATGGGTTAACCATTATATAGCCAATTTATATGGAGGTTAAGTTCTAATGGAGGAAGATTGAAAATGTATTAAATTGCTGGACTTCTGATTCCCACCAGGAGTGACCCATTGTTATGGATGTGGCCCAAATGCCAATATTTTTATTTATTCTGTCAAATAGTGATGCTTACAAAGATTGCATATTATATTTCAGTATTACTGCATAAAAATTGAGAATATCTAGGGTAAATGTGTTTATTAACAACTTAACTTTTATATTACTATTACTTGCTATTTTGTGTTTAAGATAAAACACTTTTATTCTTTCATGTACACAAGATGATTTGAGATTAATAGGTTTTCATTGATAAATAATTATGTGGGGTCCGGGAGATAGCATGGAGGTAAGGCATTTGCCTTTCATGCAAAAGGTCATCGGTTCGAATCCCAGTGCCCCATATGGTCCCCCGTGCCTGCCAGGAACAATTTCCGAGCATGGAGTCAGGAGTAACCCCTGAGCACTGCTGGGTGTGACCCAAAAACCACACAAAAAATTATGTATTTTTTCTCTACATTGTCTTTTAAATTAAAAGCAACTTTAACGTATATCTTATCTATGTTGATAAGTTTATGTCCAGCAGACACATCTGCCCATGGAAATTTTGTAAATCAAGTTTGTGATATATTAATCATATGTTAAGCATAGTTTGAGTGCCTTCCTTTTGTTCCTAGTTGCTGATAATGCAAATCAAGCGAAAAGAATGATAACCTGACAGAGGACACTGCTGTGAGTAACCAACCTCACATTAATACTGTTTATTGTTATGATATGGAACATTTCTCTCTTTAATTAGAGAAATAAACATAACAAAGATTATGCTGCTTCATCAAATTTTGCATTTGAATCAGTCCCAAAGTGAATTTTTAAAAAGAGTTCCATAAATTGTAAGAAAATATAAAACACTGTGGTCCTCCATAGTAGTCACAAATATCAGAAAAATATAAAGTGTTATATTAACTATAAATGCTATTTGTACATAAATCAAATTCTAAAATTATAGAATTGCACATCATCTTATCAAGATAATATATGAGATGATAGATTTTTAGAATTAATTTTAGACATGTAGTTTTCTGGAAGAGCATTTTCTACATAAAATCACAGAGGACATGACCTACCTTATCTTCATTGAACCACTAGCTCCTCCACTAAATTCTCACACAATCAGTACAAATATATATATAAGTAAAATATAGAAAAGTAAAAATATTACCAATATCCTATAGATATTGGTATTATTTTTTTCTCTCATTCATTTCTGTATAGATAAATTAGTTTTGTACTGGACAAATGAATTAAATAATCAAACAAAAATTAAAATGTTTAAATAGGTGGATTTTGGACAAAACTAACTAAAGAAGTACCTTAATTTAAATTAAGATAGGCAATGTGAAAATAGACAACACAGAAATCTAAGAAAGCATTATTTTGATTGATGCTACATGAATGCTAAAATTAAGTTTAAATCCTCTGTAAATGTTTGAATGTGGATAGTAAGTTTCCCTACTTTACATGTGGACTACACCAAATGTGCCAATAGCATATAACAAAAAATATTATGAAGAAGGTAGAAATCTGGGCATTACTATGGATAGAGCACTTGTCTTTTAAGCAGACAATGTGATTTGATCCCCAGTATCCTATATGATCCCCTGAGCTCACCAGGAATGAACCCAAAGCATATAGACAGAAATGAGCCCCAAATACCACTAGGTTTGGTCCAAAATAAATAAAAAAGAAAGTTATATAGACACCCTGGACATCTTAGTTGTGAGAAATTTTCACATAGGTATACTTTCAATAGCATTTAGACTCAAAATATAACTTTTATTTTATACTTTTGCTATGCACTAAATTCAATTTTAGTTCATCTCCTCCCAATTTGGGCTAGGTTGAACTTTTTGTTTTAAGCCCTGTGAGTGATTTAAATATCTTGGATATCTGATGTAGTGTGTCTGAATATTTTCTCCTATTTTCCCAACTGTCTATTTATAGTAGCTTGAGATTTTTCAGTCATGCAAAAAGTTTCTGGATGGTTTTAGCAGTGTTAAGCAACACCAGTGATGCTTAGGGCATACTACTGGCTCCAAGTAGTATTTAGAAAACCATATAGGATCTGAGAATTGAACCTGTGTTGACTGCATACAAGGAAAGTGCTTTACACAATGCATTATCTCTCTGGCACCACAATAAATCTTTTATTTGTTTGTTTTTATTTGAGCCAAACCATGCAGTGCTCAGGCTTTATTCCAAGTCTCTGCTCAGAGATAATTTCTTTAAAAAAATCTTTATTTAAGCACCATGATCACAAACATGTTTGTAGTTGTATTGCAGTGATAAAAAGAAAGCCTCCCTTCACTAGTGTAACATTACTACCACAAAATGCTCGCCTGCCTCCTCTACCACCCTTTGTCTATTTCCGAGTCAGGAACTTTAATTCTCTCACATAGTATTCCATTGTGTACCATATATTCTTTAGTCATTCATCGCTTCAGGGCACCAGTATTCATCCAGATTCTGGCAATTATAAATGGCATGCAATGAATATAGGTGCGAGGAAGGCATTTTTGCATTGTATTTTTGTGTTCTTAAGGTATATCCCTAGGAGTGGTATAGTTGGGTCATATGGGAGCTCAATTTCCATTTTTTTGAGGAATCTCCATTTTGTTTTCCATAAAGTCTGGACTAAACTGCATTTCATCAGCAAGTGAAAGAGAGTCCATTTGTCCCACATTCCCACCAACACTGATTATTCTTGTTCTTTGTGATGTGTGCCAGTCTCTGTGGCATGAGATGGTACCTCAATGTTGTTTTGATTTGCTGATTAGTAATGTGGAGCATTTTTTCATATACCTTTTGGCCATGTAAAAGGCACACCTAGACATGAATAGCTGAAGAAAGATCTTTTGTCTTTCACTTTCTACCCTAGAACACCCAGCTGTGGATTGAGCTGGTAAATACTTGAGGTTTGGTGGACTCCAGACCAGATGGTTGGAAATCACCTTTCTTCCATGCTTATCTACAATATAATTGTCTTGGTTTATTCATTGCGATGGAGTTCCAGACCAATTATCCTGAAGTTAGATTATGGTGAGTGGAGCCTTACAGATGACAATATCAAAAATTCTCAAAAACAAGCAAATAAATAAACAATCAAAAATAGAGCTTCCATTAGAAAAATAGTTGGAAACTGGTGACATTGGAAATGAGAACTGTGCACTGGTAGAAGGTTATTGTGCATTTTATGACTGTAACTCAATCATGAACAACTTTACCTATGGAAAATAACTATTTTGATCAAACTTGTAACCAGTGTTTAAATAAAAAATAAGATAAAAAGAAAAACAAGGTTCACATCATTTTTTTTCATGTTCGAGTTTTGAAGATGCATTTTTATGTTAACCAATTTAATAGTGGTTCTTTCAAACACTTCAAAAGATGGGTCACACTTTATAAGCCATTCATAACTTCAATATTTCCTATTATTTTTCTAAATTTTATTTACTCTTATAAAAATGAAACCTTGACCTTGCCTTAGCAAAATGCTTTTGCTAAAATTATACAGTGTTATTAGAAAAGCCCAGTCTCTCAGAAATGAGAAAATTTCAATATCAAAGGGCTGGAAAGCTCCTCCAATTATGGCCCCAAGGCCACATGTGGCCCGCTGAGGACATTTATCTGGCAGGCAGGTGTTTTACCTTTACTTCCTATACATCATAGCTGATGACTCTTCCCAATCCACAGTGCACATGTGCACCACACTCTCTGACTACCCTCCTTCTCTCAGACTCTTGACTCCTCCTTTTAATCTCTGACAGAGATCCTAAAAGTACAGCCCACCAGCCACTATTGCTAATTTTTTTAAACTATAATCTGACCTTCCAAAGGTCTGAGTAAAAGTGAACTGGCCCCTATTTAAAAAGTTTGAGGACCTTTGGCCTAAACGATGTGCTTAAACCAAAACCTGAAGTGTCCAAGCCCAGAATTGTAAAGAATATAACAGGATTCAGAAAGTTTAAACAAAACTAAAACAGATTTATTGAAGGCATACTGCCATTTTGAGTGACACAGTAGAAGCTTCCAAAGAAGGCTGGCATTCTTTAGTTTGTTGGTTAGTTTAGGGTCATGTCTGGTGGTGCTCAGGACTTACTCCTGGCTCAACACTAAAAGAAATCTCATGAAAAGACTTGGATGACTATATAAAATATCAAGGAGCAAACCCTGGCCAGTTGCATGCAAGTCCAATGCCCTACGATTTTCTGGCCCCTTAAGGGATATTTAAAAAAATATTAAGGCACACTTGTAAAAATAAACGCATATATTGTGAAATTAATACCCACACAATATGTTTCTCACCCCTAGATGGCTGAGTCTTAAGAAGCAGAGTAGTTGGGGCTGAAGCGTTGGCATAAGTGGTAAGGTGCTTGCCTTGCTTGTTTGCCTAGGACGGACAGTGGTTTTATCCCTCAGTGTCCCATATGGTCCCTCAAGCCAGGAGTGATTTTTGAGCACATAACCAGGAGTAACCCCTGAGCATCACAGAGTGTGGCCAAAAAGCAAAAAAGATGAAGAAGAAGAAGAAGAAGAAGAAGAAGAAGAAGAAGAAGAAGAAGAAGAAGAAGAAGAAGAAGAAGAAGAATAAGAGGAAGAAGAAGAGGAGAAGAAGAAGAAGAAGAAGAAGAAGAAGAAGAAGAAGAAGAAGAAGAAAAGAAGAAAGAAGAAGAAAGAAGAAGAAAAGAAGGAGAAGGAGAAGAAGAAGAAGAAGAAGAGGAAGAAGAAGAAGAAAGAAGAAGAGGAAGAAAAGAAGAAGAAGAGGAAGAAGAAGAGGAAGAAAAGAAGAAGAAGAAGAAGAAGAGGAAGAAGAAGAAGAGGAGAAGGAGAAGAAGAAGAAGAAGAAGAAGAAGAAGAAGAAAAGAAGAAGAAAGAAGAAGAAAGAAGAAGAAGAAAAGAAGGAGAAGGAGAAGAAGAAGAAGAAGAGGAAGAAGAAGAAGAAAGAAGAAGAAAGAAGAGGAAGAAAAGAAGAAGAGGAAGAAGAAGAAGAAGAAGAAGAAGAAGAAGAAGAAGAAGAAGAAGAAGAAGAAGAAAGAGTAATGGTTAAACAATAAACTAAGCAATTCCAGAGAATCATGGAGTCAATGGCTTTTCCCTTGTGGTGCAAAGCTAGAACTCTCTTTATTAACCTATTCATAATTCACCCTAAGGGGAAGGTCAAGAGAGAGAGACAAGACAAAAGTATCTATCTATATGGACTTTAACATATCAAAGAAGAGATTTAAAGGAAGAAAGAAGATGGATAAAAGCCTTTAATTTGGGTGAATAGCTAGGTGCTCTCTTAGAATCCCACCATTTCTGTTTAAAACAGAACAAAAATTAGAAAAGCTACAAAAGTTTTGTTCTACAGTTCTCTGCCAGAGGTAGAAACTCCACATTATAACTTATGAAAGTGGTAGTTATTTTGCTTAGGTACAATAAAAGTTGGCTGTAAAAGTGTCAAAGTTTAGATTGTACACATCATTATCAAAACAATTGGCTTTTTCCATATATTTGTCTAATACTTAGCACAAAATTTTTATAAACTCTCTGAAAACAAACATAGAACCTTTCTGCATGTAATTTAATTAGAAAAAATTTAAACACTCTTACACCAAACACTGTAATACATCTATAGCATCCAAGTTCCTTTTTTATAAACTTCCATAAAAATTCACAAGAATATTTCTGCATACATATACAGTTTGAAAATAAGTTTGCTAACTATTCTTATAATGTAATTCTTATAATTATAGTAAGTCTATAGCATCCAAGTTCCTTTTCCATGCATCTGTGGACAAATACATTAGAACATTTTTGCAGACTTGATTTTGAGTTGCTAAATAATATACACAATCAAATATCAGAGCAATAAAGAAACATTCCCAATATGATAGATGAAAACCATAAATATCAACAATATGCATTTGCCCAGAACTGTGCAAACTAATATTAAGTCACTTAAGTTGGGTAAAAAATTATTTGTTTGCAGTGTGTCATAGAACATACAGGTAGCTAGCTATTAAGATATATACAGGTAGAATACACAGTTTAACCAGCAATACAGTGATTGATGCAAATAGGATAGAGAGATTAACCTAGAAGAAAGTTGCAGGCTGTTTTGAAAGCAGCTTATCTAGAATTGGGCCTTGACTAGGTTTGTATCCTTCAGTTGGGCTTCTATTGAGTTTGTTTACTCCATCTTCTCCTCAACCTCTGACTTTCATAGTAGGCTGCTGAGGTAATCTGAGATGAAAAGGCCTTCAGCTCCTGGGCTGGAATTTGGGTGGGGTGACCTGATCATCTCCCTATTGACACCCCTCAAATTTTACTTTCTCTTTGGCTTCTACCCCATCATTGAATTTGATAAGCTGCTACAGGTTAATGGGCTGAGGTCCTCACAAAAAGCATTTTTGGTAGAAGAAAGTTGGTGGACCCCAGCCTCTAAAATGCTGCTCAGAATCTTCAGCCCTCTCCACTTAAATGCCTGCTAATGTCCCACCTGAGGAGACTTGTGTCATTTTCAGAGCAGGGGCCATGTGCACCGATGATCTAGTGAAGGCATTACAAACACAGTCCAGTTCAAGGAAGACATGATGGTAATTATCTCCTAGATAGCAAAATAACTCACTATTGTTGGATTCTTCTCTTGTCTCTGGGTTGCTGTTCAAGTGCCAGTTGTAAATAAATCCCCACATTGAGAAATCACCGCAACAAGCATATTTTTTACCCTCAGACCTGAAGTAGGTAGGATAGCCATAGAGGATTAATAAACCAAGCACAGGATGAGAAAATCATGGAGTCAGTTTGTTTTTACCTCGAGGTATCTCTGGGGTAGAAATATGTGTGTGGGTGATTTCATGAAGTGAGGATTTATTTTAAATACAATGATTTAAAAGGTTATTTATAGTTGAGTTTTAGTCACACAATGCTCCAGCACAGATCCCATATTTAGTGTCAACACTTCAACTAATTTTCTTCTACCTCTCCTTTCAGATAGCTATCTTGGCAGGTGCCTTTTTAAATTTGGTAATGAAAGTTAGAGTGGTGTCTCCTTTTTAATATATTGAAACCCAACTACAAACATGCTTGTAATCATGATGCTTAAGGGTATCAGTTAAAAAACTGGGGCCTGCGAGGTGGCGCTAAGGTAAGGTGTCTGCCTTGCAAGCACTAGCCAAGGTAGGACTGTGGTTTGATCCCCTGGCGTCCCACAAGGTTCCCCCAAGCCAGGGGCAATTTCTGAGTGCTTAGCCAGGAGTAACCCCAGATCATCAAACAGGTGTGACCTTAAAAACCAAAAAAAAGGTATTAATTAAAAAATTAAAATAAAATAAAAAGGAGCATTCCAGAAATTCCATTTCTTAGCATCTGTCTCTGAAATAAAAATACTAATTCAAAGAATTTAATCAGACCTTCAAGGTTTTTTGAAACACATATAACCAAGATATGAAAACAGCCCAAATTTTCAAGTACTGATAAATGGATCAGAAAGCTGTGGTTAAAACATCATACAACAAATACTATACAACTATATGAAAAGGTAAAAAAAATGAATATTTTTCTTTTTTGGGGGGCACACCCAGTGATGATCAGGGGTTACTCCTGGTTATGCCCTCAGAAATAGCTCCTGGCTTGGGGGATCATATGGGATGTTGGGGGATCAAACTGTGGTACACCATAGGTCCTTGTGTGTAAGGCAAATGCCCTACTGCTTGCGCCACCACTCCAGCCCCTAAAATATGCAGTTTTCTGCTACTTGAATGGAACTAGGGAGTATCATGTCATTTGATGTCATAAAAGGTAGATAGAACAGAATTAGATGTCTTGCATGTGGAATGTAAAGATAAAACAGGAAGCATCAATAAGTCAAAGCAACAGTACTTGATAATTGTATATAATACTGAGTTTTTTTTGAGGGCTGAATGGAGAGTGTTATTGGTACCTCGGTGGAGGGAAGTTGGCATATTGGTGGTAGGTAGGATGTCACATTGATGTGTGTAAAATCTGCATTACATCAATAAAATATAGTTTGAAAATAAATGCATTCATAAGAGTTTTATTGGTTAAAAAATTATTTCAAAATCATTTTACCTGTCTTTAAGCTAGTATTATTCCCTAAAGAAAATTTAGATAGAGGCAAGAGAGACAGCACAGTGGTTAGGGCATTTGCCTTGCACACAGCCAACCTAGAACAGACATCCATATGGTCTCCCAAGCCTGCCAGAAGAGATTTCTAAGTGCAGAGCCAGGATTAACTACCAGGTGTGACCCTAAAACCAAAAATAAACAAACAAATAAAATTTAGATATTTAAACTATGGGGCTCAGGAGATACCTCATAAGGCTGGAGGACATTCCTAGCATGTGGAGACTTCAAATTGAGTTCTAGCAACCACATGATCCCAAGTGCTACAAAGTAGCCTAGGATCAAGTTAAAAGAGGTCCTCCAAGAAAGGAAAGAAATAGCTAAACATTAATCAATGCCTTATTTTCTTTAGCATTTTTATTTTATCATAAGGACTTGATATATAAAACATTATAATGATTTTTTATAATATGAAATTATTTAAGTGGTATGAAATAAAAAACCATTAAAATTAAATGATGCTATTTTGGAAGGGCAATTGCCTGTTTAAATTATTTTTATTTAAGTGAAAATATTCCATATTCATGCTCTGAAAGACTGCATTTTCTGGTATTTATAAAGCTAAAGTGGAGAATGAGGTTTCTTAAAAGTGGAAACATAATCTATATTTTGCAGAGGACAGATTTCTAAAGAAAAGTAAATCCTAACTTCACTAACAATTGAAATAGATATGTGTGTAGTAGTATTGCTTACATAAGTGTGAGTATCTGAGACAGTAAATGATTTCTCAGGCCAAACTAAATAAATTTCAGAAGACTTATGCAAAGTGGCATCCTGATGATCACACAGTGTATTCCACACAGCTGTTCTTGCTCTTACAACATAAGCAGAAAGAGACAGAGGAAAAGACAGACAAATTGATTGGTTCTGCTATTTCCTTAATAATTTGTGCCATGTCATTTTTGGAGGTTGTTAGATAAAACCCAATTGCTCTTTAGTCCTTTTTAATTACCTTTTAGATTTTCTTTGTAGAGGATTTGTGAGTATGAATTCCAGAGACTTGCTTTACACTTTCACGGAAGGGATTGGACTGTTTAACCAGAACTAATGAATGTATTACATTTCTGTCATGAAAACAAGAAGTAAATGGTATGTTGTTTCCTAAATTGTGTATGTGTTTGATAGCAAAAAGCACCTTTGACAGACCAGCCATGAAATCTTTGCTAACTCCAGAGTATTAGAACAGATATGCACAGAAATATGATTTTAATTATCTTAATCTCTTCGTTCTCAGACAAGATTTTTCTAAGAAAATACAGATGCTGCAAAGTTCTAATTTTATAATGAAAGAAATAATTTATTCATTTTTTTCTATTTTAACCACTTATGACCAAATGATTTTGACTGAGTCAAGCAATGTCTATTGAACTGGATATGACATGAAAATAATAACTGTTATTAGTTACTAACAAAATATATCTTTTTTGTCAATACTGACTTTTTTTTTTTTTTTTTTTTGGTTTTTGGGCCACTCCCGGCGGTGCTTAGGGGTTACTCCTGGCTATCTGCTCAGAAATCGCTCCTGGCGGGCACGAGGGACCATATGGGGCACCGGGATTCGAACCAACCACCTTAGGTTCTGGATTGGCTGCTTGCAAGGCAAACACCGCTGTGCTATCTCTCCAATACTGACATTTTAGAATATGAGAATGTTAGTAGAGGATTTTCACTGCTACTTTTTTGTTTTCCTGGGTCTGTATTTATTGTTCCTGTGTTTCTGATTATCTTTATGAAATGAAATACAAATCAAAAATGTGAAAATATTATAAAAGCAATGCAATAAACCAGACTTTCTACCCACTTATATATAAAAGATTACTTGAGGTATCAGAATATGCTAACCTTAATATTATCTATTAGAATAGTGTTTTAAAATATAACTTGTAAGTATTAAAGTCTCTAATGTTTAAATAAGACATTTCCAAATGTTGCAAATTATATTTCTGTAGAAATATACATTTGCTTATATAACTCAGATGTCAAGATAATATTAATAGTTTAATTTTTAATTTAATAATTAATAATAAATACTTTGAATTGAATAATTTTAAAGGTTACATTTTATGAGAATAATTTTAGTTTTTAAATGTGGGACTACATTGACATTTTCAGATTTTTGTTAAAATAAATGAAATTTGTGAGGCAATTATTATTACATTTCAATGTTTTATGTAATAATTTATTTGCTTAACTTGCTTACATTATTCAAGCAAGATTTTCTATTCCATCTTTATCATGTTCTTATTCTCATATATGACTTACTTATTTTCTAATATAGGAATTTATGACATTTGTTCTCCACTCAATATTTGAAAATATCTTGCTTTTCAATTTTATCTGAATACGTATTTATTTAGTTATATATATAAATATATACATGAAGAGAAAACACATCTGAGAAAAAAATCTTGCAACAGTCAGATATCTTATCTATAATCCTGAATTTATCATTTCATATGATTAACCGTTAGCTAAGAATTCATTTGTGCCTCAATTTCCTCACTTAAAAAGAGGAAGCAGGGGCCTGAGTGATAGCACATTTGCCTTGCATGTGGCTGACTCAGAGTGGACTGGGACCCCCCAGTGTCCCAAATGGTCCCCCAAGCAGGAGTGACATCTGAGCACATAGCCAGGAGTAACTCCTGAGCATCACAGGGTGTGGACCGTCCACCCAAAACAAACAAACAAACAAAAAGAGGCAGTACTAGTTTTACCTTATAGGGGATATATTGTTAACTAATAGTGCCAGATTCATAGTAACTCTTCGAAATTGTAGTTGTAATTGCAATTGTAATTGTAATTGCAAACCCCATGCTAATTTCTGGCATTTATTGCTATAAACAAATAAACATACACAAAAATTAGACATCCAGAGTAAATATAGATTTAATTACATAATTGGCAACTTCCTCCAAATTGATATCTGTCTCTTTTACTTTGTCTTACACTTAAAAATATTTTTATGTTTTGGGTCTATATTAAGTGATTTGTATCTTTAATATGTTTAAATATTTTGAACTACTTTCTCAGGATATCTTTCAAATGAGAAACTAGCTTAATAAGTGTTCAGTAATAGATTGAGAGGTAGACGGTCCAAATTCTACTGTACTTGCTATTTGTTTCTTTTATTTGTCTCATTTTTGTTTTATTTTTGTTCCACATCCAATTGTGTTCAGGGCTTACCTCTGGTATTGCTCCAGAACTACTGAATATCAAGCATAGGTTGGCCTCATACAAAGGCTAACACCATATTGATGTGCTATCTGTTCAACCCTCTGCTTGTTTTCTAATCAATTCTCACTTGAGAAGTAGAATAACAGTCAGATATTTGTGCAAGATTCTATCCAATTCTCTGTGAAGAATATACTCATACATATATATGTAAGTGTATGTATAAATGTTTATGTTTTTAAAGATTTTTAAAGTGTATAATATAATAAATATACATAATAAATATACATAATAAATATACGTATTAGAATATATAACTTATATATATATAAATTCTTTAGTGTTATCACTATGAGATACAAAGATACAAAGTTGTTCATGATTCATTTGCACTAATATGATGTACAACACCCTCTACATCTCCTTTAACACATTGCCTGCCACCTACGTCCCAATTTACCTCCAGACCTGCCAGCATCCAGCCCTGGGTGAATGGGCCTGAAACAGAAACATTAAGAAAACAAGGGGCTGGAGAGATAGCATATGGAGGTAAGTGTTTGCCTTTCATGCAGAAGGTCATCGGTTCGAATCCTGGGGTCCCATATGGTTCCCCGTGCTTGCCAGGAGCAATTTCTGAGCATGGAGCCTGGAGTAACCCCTGATGCCGGGGGTGGCCCAAAAACAAAAAACAAAAAAAAAAAAAAGAAAAAAGAAAAGAAAACAAGACAGAAAACATGGACTCAGAGAGTTCCCTGTCTCGTGGACTGATTGCCCCGACTCTCCTTCAGTAGGACATTGATTGTTCTGGATTAATAATAAATCATAGGAAGAAGGACACAAAGACATTTTTATCTAATGCTAAATGGCCCTCCTTACAACATTTTGTGGCCCTGCCCTTGAGGAATTTTTTTTTGTTTTGTTTTGTTTTGTTTTGTTTTGTTTTAGTTGTTTGGGTCACACACCCCAATGTTCAAGGCTTACTACTGACTTCGCACTCAAGGATCACCCCGACTTCGCCTCCTGCAGGTAAATTGAGTTTGAGACCCCTGGCTGGGGCACGATTCACATTTATGAACCAGGTATTTATTTAAAGCCAGTATTTATCTAAAAGGTTATTTAATAAAAGTAAATACTTTAGGACTGGAAAGATAGCACAAAAGGTAAGGCAGTTGATTTGCTTGTATCTCATCTCAAGAACAACCAGGAGAGTTCGTAGACATTGAGTCAGAAATAAGCCTTTAGTTTTCTCCCCCTCTTTGTCCTTTTTCCTTCAATTTATCTCATCATTCTTTTCCGCTCTTTCTTTCCTTCAATTTTTTTTTCTACAGCATCTGAGATAGACTAGACCACTCAGTAATCTGAGAGAATCACAGAGCCAGGAGTAGCATCTGAAAAGCTCCAGAGGTTTCCACAAAACAAAACAAAAATTAAAAACTAAGAAAATCCTATGTTTGGAGGTACTGTTTCATTTTCTTAAGATTCCAATGTGCTCTTAAAAATCTCCAGTTCACTTTATGGGAATCATTTGTAAATAGGCTATTTGAAATTTGTTAAAAGTAGAACATTCAGGAGACTCATTCTGAGATAAATTGTGTGACAAGTAAGTCCATCTATTTATATTAACAGAACAAGATACTTGATAATCTTCTTTGAAGACTCATGCTAATTTCTTTACATGATAATTATTGATTCTATATTTTCACTAGTGGAACCATTTTTTTTCAGAAATTGCTCTTTCATGGGACCAGTGCGATAGCACAGCAGGTAGTGCATTTGCAAGCAGTCAACCCAGGACATGCCTGAGTTCTATCCTGGCATCTCATAAGGTACTCTGAGCTTGCCAGAAGTGATTCCTGAGTAGAGAGCTAGAAGTAAACCCTGAGCATGACAAAAAGTTTATTTTTTTCATATTTTACTATTTAAAAAACATTTTTTTTGTTTATGGAATGTATTTCCTTATTCATTAATATTTGGGAATTAACTGTATTACATAGTTTCTTATTCTTAAGTTCCTTTTGTGTGTTTTAATTTTAGTATAACAAGTTATACACTTTCTTCAGATAATTGACTATGATTAGTTTAAAAAATAAAGACTATGCTGATAGAATCTCTGCTTGTTTTTTATGGATATTACCTCTCATCATCAGTGGAGAATGATATGGGAAGAGTATTTCATTTAAAAATCCTTATTAATATCTACAGGTTATTTCTCTTGAGCTTTCACATTTCAAAGAAGATTCTTTTGATCTCAGGCTGAGAGGGAACATGCATAGGTATCAGTAATCTGAGAACGGAATTTAGAAAAGAGCTGAAACTTTTTCACATAATATCAGTTTTTAATATAGCAATTTAAATTAAATTCTATCTAATTTTTTTAAACATCACATGCTCTGAGCTCCTATCTTTTAGCAAATACTTCTTTCAATACTATGCTGGTTATGATAACAGAAGATTGCTTTAAAATATCTTTCAGCTGCTGTTCTTCTTCTCTTTTATGTTCTGAGATAAACTCTAACTCTAAAGAAAACCAATCCCAAATATTTATTTTTTTTTATTTTAAGTCATACTATTCTCATTTTCTTACTGAATAATTAGAATAAAGTATTCTAAATAAATCAAACACACACAAACATACTAAAAAAACCCTGGTAGTTCAATTTGATCCTATGTGGACACTAGATAGATAGTACAGCCTTATAGGGGCTTGTCTTGCATAAATTTGAGAGGAGTTCAAACCCTGGTATCCCATGTGGTCCCCAGGACATCATAAGGAGCAATCTTACTTCTGGCTTAACTGCCTCTTTTGTTTTGCCTCTACCAACCTGACCTATTAAATAAGAGGTATAAAACAGAAGACCTATGGTGGTTGGCATGCTCAATTCTATCTATTTTACTTAAATATTTCCAACATTTGTTCCTCTTCATATCTCTGAAGCTCTTTGAATTTCTGTCTTATGGTTTATCAACTCAATCTGATGCAGTCTCATTTGTTTATTTTTATTTGGCTTTTATAAAAAGATGGGATCTTTCAGTTTGCGATAACTTGGATGGAACTGGAAGGTGTCATGATCAGGGAAGTAATTCAGAGGGACATTGGGGACTGCTGAATGATCTCATTCATATGTGATCTGGTCTACAAAGAAGACTAGGGTATAGGCAGGATAGAATGATAACACCCTTGTCCTTGAATTATAAAACTTAGATTGCCAAGTAGTGGCCGAGAATGGTGGGATAAAATTAAGATGTAAACTAGAAGAAATATAAGGACAGTAGTTGATGGTTGTGGTGTTATACTGGTGGCAGTGAGTTAAATTAACTTTGTCTATAAAATAAAATATTGGGGCCATAGCAGTGGCAAAGATGTAAGGTTTTTGCCTTACATGCAACTGACCTAGGACAGACTGAGGTTTAATATCCTGATGTCCCATATGGTCCCTTAAGCCAGGAGTTATTTCTGAGCATGTAGCCAGGAGTAACCTGTGAGAGTTTTGGAGTGTGACCCCAAAACATAGTAATAGTAACAATAATAATGATAATAATAAAATAATAATTTTAAAAACTGTGTAACTATATTGCCTAAGCTATCTTAATAACTGTTAAAGACTTATTTTATGGTTGTTCCATTGTGGCATGAAAACCATTC
This sequence comes from Crocidura indochinensis, assembly GCA_004027635.1. Taxonomy (NCBI): domain Eukaryota; kingdom Metazoa; phylum Chordata; class Mammalia; order Eulipotyphla; family Soricidae; genus Crocidura; species Crocidura indochinensis. Next base: position 18,584 of record PVKC010011180.1, read on the forward strand.
TTCTGCTTACTTTATTAATAAGATGCATTTTTCAATATAACTGTTTGTATTCCTTCTTTGTTAGCAAAAGGAAAATGATTATTACTTATTTTATAATTCTTAGAAATATATTAACTTTCCATTGAATACATTAATTTTAATTTTAATTTATATAAGCAGGAATATTATGCCTTAAATCCAAGAAAAACATTTTAGCTCTCAGGACTGTGAATTTTTGGAAGTTGAGATATATTTATATAGTTAATGCTATAAGGTAAAGAAAATACTTCATCAAAGTAAAAAGGCAAAAATATAAAATTTTTTAGGAAGGATTATTAATTCATCTGACTGATATTAAGATAATTATATGTGAATTTGGGCATAATAATTTTATTTATACATTGATCATATAATATTTGTTCCTAATGTAATTTATAATCCAACTCATAAAATATATTTTTATAATTTCAAATTTATTCTGAAACTGAAAAATCTCAGCTTATTTTCCTCTATCCTCTCATTTTCTCTACAGTTCAATTTCTTGTTGTTGACTTATTAAAGTGAGTCAATGTTAAAAATAAATAATTTAAATTGGCATAATGCATAACATACAAGTTGGTATTTTTTGCCTGTTTTAAGTTCAAAATAACAACTTCACATAAAGCTTGGGGGACTACAGAAATAGAATTTAAGACAAAATGCTTCATTTGAATGTTACCGAACTATGTTCAATACCCATCATCAGATATGGCCTCTGAAGTTCTACCAGGAGTGATCCCTGAGCACAGGAAAGAATAAACTGAACATTGCTGAATGTGGCCCCTACTCAGAAGCATGCTTATGCTTGAGCAAGGTCCTTCAGTTGTGATAAATTGCTAGAATTATTTCTACTATCCTAAAGTCATCTTTGGATATCATTATGAGAAATTAATCAGTCTTTTGAGGAACTCCCTGTGGTATTGATCATATTTCAATATCTTTAAGTTTGAATATTAGGAGAAATATTTGATCTCCATAACATGCAGTTCAGAATAGTGTGTGTGTGTGTGTGTGTGTAAAACAGAATCCATGATGTATTTATTTCTCATTTCTGGCAGTTAACATTATTGTACTCTGACAATTGGGTCTGTGTTACCATCTGTCACTCGAGGAATGTGTCTGTCAATTAGCACTTCTACAATACTATCTGTCGACCCACAAAAGTTACCAGGAAAATAACTTGAAAGCTACTGTCAGGAGGAAATTGAACTAGGTATTGAGCTATTTGGAAGTACATTTATTTTGCAACGTCTGCGTGTCAAGTGGTGATAAATGTCCTTTTTAACTAGGTGAGAAAGCGAAATTTGTCTTTTTAAAGAAACTTTGGTAAAGTAGGTTATGTTCTTTTAGCAATGTTAATTACTCCTTAAAATGTTTTTCTAGCCTATCATTTATTTATCTATGATTTATATTAGTTTGGAGTAAACACACCATTATGAAAATGCAGGCTTAGGAATGACTAGTAATTTTTGTTTAGCAAATTACCATTGTAAAATATGATATTCTACATGTGTTACAATATTCTATCCATAATATCTTGACTTGTCAGTTGACAGTAAATATCTCTAGAAAATATCTCTTGATCACACCAGATGTTCTATTATATTTGAAAAACTATAGTTGATGGGGCTGGAGAGATAGCATGGAGTTAACGCTTTTACCTTGCATGCAGAAGGATGGTAGTTTGATTCCTGGCATCCCATATGGTCATCTGAGCCTGCCAGGAGAAATTTCTGAGCATAGAGCCAGCAGTAACCCCGAGTGCTACCGGATGTGACCCAAAAACCGAAAGAAAAAAAGAAAGAAAAACTATAGTTGAAAATTTTCTGTGAGCTCTTTGGTCTATAAGAGCATCATGCATATTTAAAGAAGAAATTACTCAAATAATGTTCTCAAAGTTATTGAACTTTCATTCTTTTAAAATAATGTATTTTCATTTCTAGGAGTGATCACTGAATGCTGAATTAGGATTGAACTTGATCACAGCTCAGTATAACCCTCAAGTAACAAAAAAAGCATTCCTGGAATAACTGTTTTATTATATGTAAATACACAAGCACACACATATGTGGTTTAACACTTTTAAACTTAGACATGTGTACTTGATGTATGTATGCAAATTACATGTTTATATGTTTATGTATACTTAGTGCATTCATGAGTGTACTCACATATATACCTGAGTGTATTCACCAGAGTATTGTATTATGTACAAAGATTGGAGAATCAAACAATACTCAGATAAAAGTATAAATCATAAAATAGCAACTACATTTTTGCCCTTTTGGGGAGAAGTCTTACCCATTTTGCACTTAGGGATAATTCCAGGTTGTGTTTGGGAATCTATTTGGGATGTCAAGGCTTGTCTCTAGTTGGTTATGTAAAAGACAAGTGATCTATCTACATTATAATCTCTAGCTTAATTTTTCCATTTTTGTGACATAAAATATATAACCTAGGGGCTTGGACAATAGCACAGTGGTAGGGAGTTTGCCTTGCACATGGCCAACCCAGGATGGACCCAGGTTCAGTTCTGGACATCCCATAAGGTCCCCTGAGCCTGCCAGGAACGATTTCTGAGTGCAGAGCCAGGACTAACTCCTCAGTGTCACTGGGTGTGACCTCCAAAACAAAACAAAAAACATATATAATCTATAAAGTGATAATTGTGTATAATTTAATTTAATATAATAAAATTTATGTGCATTGGTATAATATATTGTTTTTTGAACATAATAAATTTTACCTAAAAATTAGCAAAACAATGCTGCTCATCTCCAGTACTCCCAAAACTATTTTGTAATACACATGCACAATATATAATGTATTCCTGTAACTTGCTAAAAAATTATTAAAAATCTAGCCCTAGGCACAGAGCAATAACCCAGCAAATAAGGTAGGGTGTTTGTCTTTCATGCAGCTGACCTGGGTTCAATTTTCAATATCCCATATGGTAGTTCAGGTAGGCCAGGAGAATTTTTTCAGTGCAGAACCAGGAATAAAGACTGTATACAGCTGGGCATGGCCCACACAAGCAAATAATAATTCTATCCCCCATTTTTGTGGGGTCTCAAACTCAATTTACCTGGGGGCCGCAGGAGGCAAAGTCGGGGTGATCCTTGAGTGCAAAGTAAGTAGTAAGCCTTGAACATTGAGGTGTGTGACCCAAACAACTAAAATAAAACAAAACACAAAAGATTCGTCTAGGGCAGGGCCACAAAATGTTGTACGGAGGGCCACTAAAGGTCCAAGGGCCACGAGTATGAGACCCCTAACATTCTTGTCTTTTATTTAGGTAATTTGTATTGCTAATGAAATTTTAGGGAAGAAAGAGGAACCATTACAGCTATTTTGTTATTTATGTGTTTTAAGTAATAATGATTTGTTTCCCTCACAGCTTTATTACAATATAGTTGACAGATGTTATACACATTTAAGGTGTACAATATTTTGTTTATATATATATTTATTGCAAAGTGATTACTACTCTACCTCTTCACACTCTTCTCATTTGTATGTGTATTTGTGTAATGTGAAAACGCTTAATATTTACTGACTTAGCAAATATCAAATATATAATAATTTTATTAAGTATAGTCACCATGTTATATTTTATTCCCCAAAATTGTTCATCATGTAACTGAAAGTTTGTACCTTTTGACCCCATTTCCTCCAGCTACTAGAAATCATCAATCCAACTCTCTGTATCTATTTGTTTATTTTCTACAAGTGACATTATGATCAGTTTTCTTCATCTACAGTCTTTAATACTTTCTTTATCTTGCTCTCTCCCTCAGTCCCTCCTCCCCTCCCTCCTCCCCTCCATCCCTCCCTTCCTCCCTCTCTCCTTCCTTCCCTACCTGTCTCCCTCTTTCCCTTCCTTTCTTCTTCCTTCCTTCTGTCCTTACCTCTCTAATTTCCTTTTCTCTCATTTGGTTTTAGGGCTATAGCTGCTATGCTATGTAGGGGTGGGATGAGGTGACTCCATACAAAGTAGTGACTCTTCATAGTGTTGGGGATTATACATGGTAATAATTAATCCAGTCAGGTTAGCAGGTGCAATGTTAAGTGCCTTAACCCTTGTACTATTTCTTAAGCCCTCTCTAACATTTTAATCTGACATAATATCTTAATGATTCATGCTTATTTTTGGAATAGCAGGGCTAGATTTTTAATTTTTTTTCTTTTTTTCTTTCTTCTGTTTTTGTTATTGTTGTTGTTGTTTTGTTTTTTTTTTGTTTTGTTTTGGTTGTTGGGTCACATCCAGTGACGCTCGGGGTTTACTCCTGGCTATGTTCTCAGAAATTGCTCCTGGCTTGGGGGATCAGATGGGACTCAGGGGATCGAACCCAGGTCCAGGTCCGTCCTGGGTCAGCTACATGCAAGGCAAACACACCAGTTGTGCTAATACTTCAGCACCAATTTTTAAAACCTTTTTATTTATTAAATTTTGGTGTTATATTTTTTCAAGGGGGCCACACCCAGTGATGCTCAGGGGTTACTTCTGGCTATGCGCTCAGAAATTGCTCCTGACTTGGGGGTTCATATGGCATGCCCGGGAATCGAACTGCAGTCCCTCCAAGGCTAGCGTCAGCAAGGCAGAGATGACTTATCATTCCATGCCACCACTACGGCTCCTGTAATATCTTTTTTTTAACTCTTTTTAAATAAAAATAAAATCAGTCGTTCTTTATTGAAAGCATGTTATCATGTGATAACATGATATTCATTTTGGTTAATATAACATATGTGAAGTTACAAGAAGCAATTCTGCTTGAGGGTATAGAAGTCCTACATTTTAGTTGAATTCCTGCTGGACTAATTCACTTATCGCTTTTCCTATCTGTCTAGTAGTAATCTGCCTTTAATTGCATATTTAAAGATTTAGAGAAGACATATGTTCCCTCTAGTTTTATCCTCTAATATTTCAAGACTATAGACATAGGCTTTGATTTATGCTGTATTATCTGCTTAAATAATATTTCATTTCAAATAATGACAATTATTTTTATAAACACTGTACAGTTCATGTTTTTATTATATTTAACATCATATAATGTCTGTGATGATAGCAACTGATTCTTATTATAAATTTTTTGTAACTTATTTTTGGTTATTTTGAAAAGTGGGTATTAACATTTTCCTTTTTTTTTTAGTCTAATGTGGGCTGAGACTGCATAGAAAATGGTACTAAAAATAAGATAGTATCCTTCACTGGGACATACATCAGTTATATTTGCTATTTAGTATAGATAAATGGTATATAAGTTTTGTGTAAAATGCATGCATGCTTCCTGCCTTTAATATAGATCCTTTAGAAGTCAGGAAGATCAGGGTTCTTATAATTCAACCAAACAGCATATTAATAGATACATACATTTATCTATTTAGATAATCTGTTTTGATCTATTTATCTTGAAAACAAGTTAAGCAAATAAACTAATGTTATGCTACTTATGGTACTGTAAAAGATTATGTTTTTCTCAGAGGCAGAGGCTTATGTGGCTTGATATTTTGATAGTTTAATTTGTGAGCTTACTCTTAGAGTAAAATCTCAGACACTTTTTGGCAATTTTGTTGATGACAGTGGAGTTTTGTGAGAGATAAGATTTTGGAGAAGAGGATGTATTAGGTGGCTGTGGGATAGATTAACTGAAACAAAAATATTCTCTGAAGCCCATTAGTACTTACTCTCACCCAAATAGTAGCTTAGAGGATGCTGAAGGGGACAGTTACAATTTTTCTTTTTTTTTTTTACTTCCTTGTAATGAATATTTAAAAGCTGAACACTAGAGGAGAATTGAAGCAAGCAGAGAGATAGTGCTATGTTTATTGATATCTCTCTTTCAAGGAATGTGACATTATCAAAAGAATGGGATTGCATCTTTTTCAAAATACACAACTGGAGAGGCATTTGGCCTCTGTAGACTGTTTCAAATAATTCTTATACCAATTAAAATATTTTAACAACTATATTTTTACCTAATCATTGTTTTATTTTATGACTCAGAAAAATCTACCCATGTTATGTATTAAGGAACTGCCTACCTGTGCCTCCTCAATTAATGTAAATTAATGTAAAACATTGGATGATAAATTTTGAAATGGATGTTTTCCTTGCACAGACATTGTGTATATATATGT